>JACEGR010003147.1:0-111240 GCA_014170235.1 Listronotus bonariensis | reverse complement strand
TGGTTATACAAAATGGTCGTCAGACCAATGATAACCTACGGGTCAATTGCCTGGGGTGCAAAGACGCTACAAAAGACGGCAATAAGGCAATTACAAAGTATACAGAGACTCGCTTGTCTATGTATTACGGGGGCCATGAAATCGACCCCTACTGCAGCACTGGAAACGCTGCTTAATCTACCGCCACTTCACATCTACATACAGGGTGAAGTAAAAGCGGTACAATACCGTCTCAAACAAGGCCAGAGTCCTATCATAAGACAGGAAAGGGCCATACAATGGAGATTCAAGGAGGACCAAGAAGTCAACTCAGTGTGTGAGATGCCTTCAGACAAAATGGTACCAAGCTATTGGCTAAACAAAGGTTTTCAAACTTTAATACCAGACAGAAAGGACTGGGTGGCAGGGCCTCCCATTAAAGCCGACCTAATCTGGTATACAGACGGCTCCAAAACAGACCAAGGAGTTGGAGCAGGTATATATGGGGACAAACCAAGGACGAAAATAAACTTGGGTCTCGGACAACACCCTACTGTGTTCCAGGCCGAAATTGTAGCCATAGAACAATGCGCTAGGGAAATCATCAGAAGGAGCTATGAGGATAAAACCATAGTAATCTATTTGGACAGCCAGGCAGCCATCAGGGCACTCAGTTCATGCAAAATCAGCTCCAAGCTGGTGCGGGACTGCGTAATTGCCCTGGAAGAGGTGGGTGCGTCCAACAAGCTAACCATTGCCTGGGTACCAGGACACGAAGGCCACGAAGGCAATGAAGAAGCCGATAAATTGGCAAAGGAGGGGGCTGGTAGGACAATGGTAGGTCCTGAGCCCTACTGTGGTATTCCATCATGCCAGGTAAGGTCATCCATTAGATCATGGATTATGAGGGAATCACAAGACTGGTGGAGGAGAACACCAGGACAGCGTCAGGCGAAAGTGTTCATCAAGGCTTACTCGCCAGAATTTACAAAAGACCTTCTGAATTATAACCGGAAGGCAGTAAGAATAATAGTGGGTCAACTGACAGGTCATTGCAGACTGAATAAACACCTGGAAACTATGGGCCTGGCAGAAGAAAACCTATGTAGGTTCTGCCAGGAGGAGGAAGAAACCGCAGAACACGTATGGTGCTACTGCGAAGCCCTTTGTCGTCTGCGGTTTGCAAGGCTGGGTGAAGAAAAACCTAAAGCGGCAAGATATACCAAGGGGCCAGTTTCAAGCTTGTGGAGTCTGATTAAACAGACCGGCTTGGATAGCGTGCTCTAACCTATGGACGGAGGACACACAATAAACCTGAGCAGGTTGCAGTGTTAGAGGATATGCAATCCACCTCTAATCTAATCTAATCTAATCTAACCTATACAGGCGCTGTTAAAAATTAGAGACGTACCATAAGGATCTCGGAAACGGTAAGGGATTCAAGTTTCCGAAAAATAGCAAAATTTTGCGGAACAGTTTTTTTTATGATTTTATTTAAAAAGATATTGTATTGTAAGTATTGTCTTTGATAAATACCATATTATCAATAACACTTTTTTGCTTACAAAATATTAGAACTTCATAAAAATTCTGTGGCGTGGTGCCCACTAAAATGCCACTGGACCTAATATTCCTAATTAAGGTAGAGCTTTAGAACCGTTTTACTACATTAAATAGGTATACCAAATTTTATCCAAATCGGTTAAAGCATTTTTAGGATATTTAAAAAATACAGCTTTTTTTTAACTTTAACGCCCGGTATCTCAGAAATGAAGCAAGTTGAGACATGTGTTTGTAGGAACCTTTTTTTAATAAAGATACATAAAACAGCACCCCCTTAAGTTTCGTATCGTAGTTAGAAAATACCCTGTATTTTTGGAAAACAAAAAATTAATATTTATTTTTTTGCTTTAGCCCCGCTACTCACCAGTCAGGTCTGCAGTTCCGTCTTAAAGTATAATAGGTTAAGTATGTGACAAGTGACAAGTTCCCAGCCTGCCTCAAATACCTATCTAAAAATTGGTGCCAGCTCTTAGACCATACAGGAAGTTATTCTCGATCTTTAGTACATGAATGCCCGAAAAACCGCTGCTGTTACAGAGATGGTTAAATGGGCAATTAATTACCAATTTTTAATAATCAGTCTAAATCACTTTTTGTGATTCAGTAGGTATTTAAAAAAAAATCGATTTTTTCTAAACTTGTTCTTCTCCTGTAGCTCTTTTGGAATGAAAAAAAAGTGTGACCTTTTTTTTGCTGTTCAAAATTTTTTATACTTTTATTTTGTCGTAGGGGCGACAAATTATTTTTTGCATCACGGCGCACCACAGTTAAATATTTTTAAACTTATTTAAATATAAAAACAAAAAGCATAAATATTTGTTATTTTCTATTTAAAGTGTCTCTAATTATTAAAAACCCTAAAAACAATTTTCTTTTAATAAAATAATTTTAAACATTTATAGTAATAATTGAGATAAAAAAGTGTTTAGACAAATGACAAAAAAAAAGAATCAAATTTAAAAATAGTTATTTTTAAACAAACTATACTATTTTTTTATTTAAAGTATTTCGTTATATACATAGTTAGAAAGCTTATAAAATGGAAATAGCCAACTACGCTTTCCAATTAAAAAGTTTATGTTATAACTCACAAACAAATTAGTACATTAAATTTCTTATAAGCAGATAATTATCAACAAGTTTCTTATAAAAACTTTTTTAAATACAAATATTAACTAAGCTACAAAGGAAAAACAAATTGGAACGGGTTGTTCAAAAAATATAGTAAGCATATTATTAAAAAAACAGAAGTAATCTAAACTAAACTCTAAACACTGCAATTCTTTTTTCGTTTCCCCGTCTCTGTCTCTGCAGAGGTTTTTGGGATCCCTCCACTAAACATTGAAAAAACTCACTCTGTATATGCAAATATATCTAATATATGCAATATCAAATATTTGTAATAAACACTTAAATTATGTATGTATTACTAACATTTTACATATTAATATACCCTTAAAATATAAACTTTATTTGTCAAATCCCAATATATTAAAAACAATTAGACTTCTTCTTTATGTGTTAAATACCAAAAAACTATTGTACCTAGTCTTATTAACTTTTAATTTTATTAAACAGTTAAAACTAAATTAAAGTAATCTAAATATAAGATACTTAAAAACTTATAGAGCAAGATCCCAGGGCCTCCAGACCTAACTTATTTTCTCAGAAATAAAATATATCAAATAATGTAGTGCTAGTATATACCATGCGTGTATGCATATTTTCTAGCTTGAGCCGACGCGACGGCCAATTTACAGGTACGAGGTGCTAAAGGTAGATAAATATAGTATTTACCTTTCTTAAAATCTCGGTGCTGATTTTAATTTAATGTATTTTAGAAAGTATTATTAAAAATTCGTAATTAATATTTATACCAAGTGCTTTAAAACTTACAAAAAAGTAATTTTACTTACAATCTCAGGCTTAATTTTTTAATATAATACTAATTTAATAATAATTTTTGCAAGAAGCCAGACCAATCAGAGGTGCTAACACTTATCCAGACGCGATCGTGATTGTAGATAGTTTTAGGCAATAATAATTTAATTAATAATCTAATCGGTCTTCAGTAATAATAAAGAAGAATGTTTACATTTATTAATACCAATAATTACTGTATAATTAAAAATTTACAGGATAGGTGTTACAAGAGGATAAATGGAACACTATTAAGTGTTTAAACGTCCTTTTAGGAAAATTGGCCGCATGGTCAAAAACTAAGAAATACAAAATTTTACTTGTATTGGTATTATACAGGGCTAGTTATAACTAAAAATATGAAACCTGCCTAAAAGTAAAGTACTACTTTTATTTTTTAAAAATGAAACAAAATTGTATAAGTCAATGTTGTAAAGAATTAAATTTTATTTTAAAATTAAAAGTTAAAGAATTAAAGCAAAAAATAAATTTTTGTCAATTTTTTACAATACGCATTAACTTGACTGAGTAAGAAATAAAAAAATATATATTTTTAAAAATTTCGCTTTCTTTTGCCCATTATTTAAATTGTTATGCGTAATGTAAATAACTGGCAGAAACGTTTCTTCACTTATGCTTCAACTTTAAACTTTGAATTAAAATTAAATTCTTTACAATATTTTTTAAACAAAAATAGTTTACTTCTGAGACTTTCATATTTTTAGTTTTAACTCGACCTGTAAAATACCAATCAAAGTTAATTTGGTATTTATTAGTTTGGGACTAAGAGACCAGTTTTCTGAAAATGTCGTTTTAAAATTTAAAAATGTTTGGGTCACTTGTCATCTTCTAACACCTATCCTGGGACACACTGTATATTTTTAATTATGCGGTAACTATTGGTATTATTAAATGTAAACATTATTCTTTATTATTACCAAAGACCAATTAGATTATTAATTCAATTATTAATAACAAATTTTATAAAACTATCTAAAATCACGATCGCGTTCATATACATAGCAAGCCTTTGTGTGTGTCTGGGGAAGTGTTAGGCCCCTCTGATTGGTCTGGCTCTTTGTAAAAATTATTATTGAATTAGTTTCCTAAGTATTATATAAGTTACATTATTTTTTTGGAAGTTTTAAGGCGCCTGGTATAAATTATGGCCGTTCTGGTACCGAAGAGTATACATTTTTATTATTATTTTTCAACATATACATAAAATTCAGCACTAAGATTTTAAGAAAAGACATGGTATATATATATATATATATATATATATATATATATATATATATATATATATATATATATATATATATATATATATATATATATATATATATATTTGAAAAATTTGTTTTCTGAACCTTCTGTCTTTAGATTTTCATTTTATTAATTTTACAGACGTTTCGGCACTTGGCCTTCATCAGTGTATTTATCTAAAAACTAATATGACAACTGTTACGTATTACATTATTTAATATTGTTGGTTTTCTTTTTTATCTTAAATTTACATTTACAATACAAATATGGTTTTATTGGCTTACCTTGAAAGGAAATTAGTCCAAATTACATATGTCACACTTTAAAAACATTAACCTATACACGTAACACAAAAATACAAACATTTTAAAATATTAGACGTGCACAGTTAAAACTTCTTATTGATACTGATAGGCAAGAAGTTTCTTTGGTATTTAGGTAGAAAGATAAGATTTCAAAGAAGATTTTTTATTATTATATGCGAAAATATTTTTTTCCCTTTTTTTGGTGTTTGTTGTTTAAGAATGACAGGAAACAATGCAAAACATTTTTAATTTATTAAAGATTTTTAATTAATGACATTGTAGTAACACTGGCTTAATTTTTTTATATCTGTTTTATCATTTATGGAGTGTGTGTGCTTTTTATATGAAGCATTTCTAAAAACTCCCTTTTCTTGTGATTGGGTTCTGTTTTTAAAATTTTAGTATCGTTATAATTAAAGGTATGCTTTTTTCACACACATGTTTCGTTAATGCCGTTTTGTTTTTCTTGTCGTATTTATGACCATTTAACCGGTTTTTAAGATATTGTGTGTATTTGTATATATATATATATATATATATATATATATATATATATAAATACTAGCACTACATTATTTAATTTATTTTATTTCTGAAAAAATAGGTTAGGTCTGGTTACTGGGATCTCGGACTATTACTAAGCAGCACTATCTTTGGGGCTCCCTGTAGAAGCTAAGTACAATGTAAATTTTGAAAAGAATAGAAAAAAACGTCATGTATAAAAGTTTCATACTTTCCATCTTTTTTTTGAGCATAAAAAAAGAAACAAATGAATATTAAAAACTTAATAAAAAAGAAGAGGTAATTTTTTTTTTTAATGGAACCCCCTATATATTATGTCTATGTACCACTCAAAAGACCTTTTAAAAAGCTTTACAAAAATATCACATTTAATACATCTATCTTTATTAGTTTTCAAAATATCACAAATTAAATCTGCAAAATAGTAGATATAATTTTCATTATACCTACCTACGGCACTATGATAAGACTGTAGATGTAATGGAAATTATACCCAGATTTAAGCGGGTATATTCCGAAGGTATTAAAGATAGGCATTTTGATGTTTATTTATTTCCTTTCTTTATGCTCAAAAGATAATAAATAAAAAGGTATAACATTTTATACAGGACATTTTCTTCTAGCCTTTTTGGCTATAGTTAAAAAGTAGATGGCAAAATATAAATAAAACCTTGCACTTCTTATTAGCAATGTATTTTCTAGCACCATTTATTTGAATTCGCTGAAAGGGCCGACACAGCCTCTGCTATATGGACAAGATTAAAAGGATTTTAAAATAGAGGCCGTAAGGGCTATTTTACACCATAATAATGTCTTTTGCCAAAGAGTACTGTGAATACGTGATCTTTTATAAGAAAAATCATGTAAAATAGATAAATGTATTCTTCCAAATCTTCTAACAATTGCGTACCTACCTAAAAAGGTGTTTTAAAGATCCGTTCGTTTAATTAGGTAAAAATTGGTGGTTGTAGGTTTAAATGTAAAATTAATTTAAAAAAACATATACAGAGTGTTTAAAAATATAGTTTACATTTAAAATTCGATATAGACGTTACTATTGCAATTGAAAAAAGTGGTTATAGGAATTGTGCACAGGTATCTATGGTTTATAAAATATGAAGTTAGACAATTTGCTAATTAGAAAATTTATATATTTTAACAATTAGGTAATAATTTAATTTGTAGTTAGAAAAAATTCCAATCAAATGAGCATGCCCTAAATGCTTATGTTGTACACGAATTATTTAAATTAATTGGTATATTTGCTAACTTTATAGCAAAGTGCCCTTTACTCCAGTTTTCAGGTTCCTATACACAAGGCCGTTCCCAGAGTATCTGGCGCCATGCTGCAAAAAATTATTTGCCCCCTGGAAAAAAAAATCAATTTGGGGTTTAAAAATGTTGAAAAGCAAAAAAAAGGTCCTCACCTCAATTTCTTAAATTTTTCTACAATATATTCTTTACTGTTTTACCCTTTTTTCCCCAATTTTTGTCCCCACTTCTCAATTGCTCTCTCTTCCGATTTTCAAAAACTTTCATTTCTCCTGCCGTCCGCCCTTTCTTTCATACTTTTCGCCATTTATTTCTTATTTTTCCTTCCACCCGCTAGACACGGCCCTGTCTATACCAATCTCTATTCCTAATTTAGAAAGCAAACGCAAAGCGATGCAGATATCTTTCACAGGATCTTTTTAATTTTGTATTGCGGCGCTAAAAATCAAGTCCATTTTAATGCATCCAAAACACAATTTTTCCTGTCGCAAAAAGAGTCACCAAATACTTATCTTTACTTATAAGCTGCCAAGTTTTGCAAAGCAAAGACACCTTTAATCTTGTGGGCGTCATATTTGTGAATAGCCTTAACTGGCATAAACACATTGTATCTATAGGCATGGAAGCTTCACAAAAACTAGGATTTCTTTATCTAATTTATACACTTTGTATGTGTCCCAAATCCGATCTCCCTTGGAATATTGTTCTCATACCTGGGGCATGGCGTCTCCCACAACCCTTAGCATTCTTGACTCCATTTAGAGAAGAGTTGTTTGCCTTAATAATGATCCTTCACTTACAGAGAGGCTTTCCTCTATTGCCTATCATCGGGCTATGGGGGATTTATCACTTTTTTATAGGCACTTCCATGGCTTCCGGCCTGAAGTATTGTCCAGTATAATTCCTCCACTCACGGTTCCTAACAAAAAAACTGGTGTTGCCGCACGTATGCATCCTTATACGGCCCAACTGGACAGACCCCAAATTTTTTATTTTGTTCGTTCTTTTATCCCTAAAGTTTCTAGGATGTGGAATAGATGCCCGCGAAGGTCTTTCCTCCACCCCCACCCCTCAAAGCGCCAAGTATTTAAGTCCTGTGTCAAAAAACTCCCTCTTACCTCGCTTAAGACACCCACGGTAGGTTAGTATTTAGGCTATTAACCTTCGTGGCATGTCCAAAGATAAATAATTAATAGTTTAAAAAAACTAAAAACACGCTTTTATATGCAACCGAACTAAAAATTAGAAAATAATTTTTCATTAAAAAAATATTGTCATTTCATAGTAAAAAGCGTGGGGTGCATTTTACTATTTTTTCATAACTTTTCCATCATAGATATTTGCAAATATAATAATTATAACATTTAATATATTTATCACCCCACGCTTTTACTATGAAATGACAATATTTTTTTTAATGAAAAATTATTTTCTAATTTTTAGTTCGGTTGCATATAAAAGCGTGTTTTTTAGTTTTTTTAAACTATTAATTATTTTTCATTTTTTATTTTTGCTACTCTTGACAAAATGGCGAAAAATTTTTTAATGAACAAGATTAGCAAATTTTAAAATTTTTCCAACAGATTGCAACTCACTAAAAAATTTCTTCTTCATTAAGTAGCAAAGTTTGAAATTTTGCCAACAGATGGCAATCCAGGCAATGTTTGGACCGTTGCCAACATATTGCAACCCACTAAAAATTTCTTCTTCATTTAATAGCAAAGTTTGAAATGTTGCCAACAGATGGCAACCTAGGTGTTGTTTTTATAATATAATGGAATTTTTTTCCTGGCGATTAAAAAAAGATAACGGGATACTGTTTGCAGATTATTGCATTGTCATGTTTCCTTAATACGTGTGCAAAGTTTCAAAGAAATCGAATAGCTGGAAGTTGGTTAAAATTAGGCTCAAAGATTCCGTTACATAGGCAGCCAGATAGATAGATTGATAGATAGATAGTTACAACCCAAGTTAATAAAAGCGTGTTAAAAATAGTCAACTTTTTCAGAAAATGCCAATCGGATTGTATTAATTATAATAAGATAAAACAATAGTAAGCTAATATAAGCTGCATTTTTTAATTCAACGGCTTCTCTTCAGAGAAATGAGTACATTAGTTGTAGTTTGTGGATCTAACGAGGCTAATGAAGCACAAATCATGATGTTGAAATGTTAATGATATAGGTACAATGTAATCGATATAATTGTAGACTAAGGTATTAGAGAATTATTGCAAGTTGCCTTATTAAGCTCGGGAATTATTAATACTGGCCTTATTTAAATAGTGCTTGTACCCATAATTTGAAGTTATTGCAAATCATGTTGACAGTGCCATTAACCTTAAAAATGGAGACAATTTTTCTGTAGTTTTTTTTTATTGTTTTGTGTTGTAGGGTTTTGTTTTACACAATTAAAGAAATACATTTAAAGAAGCAAGGTTTTAAGTATTTTTACTTTAAGACCAAAATAAGGCACGACCCAAAATCGACATAAATAAAGCCAGGTACTATACTTATTAAGGGAGTCCTTATCCTACCACGCATCTGCGCCACCTCAAATGTCAAAATAAGGCCGGTATTATTAGTGCCTGGCCTTATTTTACTGTGCAATATTTCTCTATTAAAATATACAGGCGGCATAAATGAATGGCCTACGGGCGGCAAATCCTTAAACCCGCCACTGGTATTTGGGCTTAAAACTATATTCTTTACCAGCAAAAAATAGAAAGTAAAGAAAATTTTATTTTTATTCTTTATTTTTAAAATTAAAAAAAAATTGTATCAAGAAAAACGAAAATAATTATTAAAGCCTACACGTATTTCACCGATTAACGAAAAGTTAAAGAGAAACTTTTTATCCTCCAGGGCCTTTTCAATTATTACGCAATTGCTTAGACCACAACATTTGAATATGCAAATCGCCCTTTATTGTTTTTGAGGTAATTGCAGTTCTCTTCAGCTCTCTCACCAGAACATTTAAATTAGCTGTGTAAATTATCACGCCCTGTTTAACTAAAAACAAAATAGCCTCTATTAGTGCGTGACATGTACTTTTCTTCTGGGGCCTTTTAAAGGTCGGGCCACATATAACCGCACCAAGCCCGATTTTACGTTGATAGAGGAGAGTGGGGCAAATTAATTCGGAAAAATTTTAAAGCACTTTTCATGTCCTCAAAAATATACAAGGCATTTTTGTTTAGCTAAGTTTATTGTTTTATGTATGTATATCTCTTTGTTTAAATAAAACAGATATACCTACTTATCTTTGTTACCTTTTTTCCAAACTTCAAGTGTAGTATAGTCTGTCCATAAAAACCCTGGGGGTCAAATTTCCCTTCATTTTTCAAAAAATTTTTGAGAGAGTCTCACGAAGATGATTTTTGTCGGCACTTCTGTGCTCCAGGGGGTTAATTAGAACATTATTGTCATGATTAGCGACCTTAAAAATACCCTGGTATCCGATTTAGGTCAGTTCTGACTTTTATTTACAAAGTTAACAGCATTTTTCAGGCGTCTTAAATATTGGATTTTTTAAAGACATTTTAGGCTGCAGCAATGCACTTTTCGGTTTGTATAAAGTAGAAATTAGGTAGAAATTTAATAAATAATTTTTGAAACGATTGCAAAAACCGCATTCCGCTCCGTCCTGCTCTAAAAAATTCCAAACTTTTGTGTTTTATTGCCTCGACTACTAGTAAAATAGTCACAAGAATATTTACATTGTATATGGGCAATCTCCGGCCCACGAGCCAGGTGCGGCCCGCTATAGGATTTGATCCGGCCCGCAACAAGACATTTTAACTTAAATTAAAACACTTTTAATTTAAATGGTTGTTAAAATATATATTAAGAGCTTAAACTTGTTGGTTTATAAGCTTATAAACCTTTGTTTAGAGTTTAAACCTTCTCTGTATTGTAAGTAATTTTATATTTAATATTTTATTACTTTATTTCTTTTAAAGTAATCCTAACTTTTAATATAATATGCAAGGACAGAATAGTTCTTCATAGTATATAAAAAGTTTTAATTTTCTTTTAAATGTTTAATAAACTTTTTTATTTTGGAGAAAATCCAATTACCATTTTGCTTAAACCTAATCAGTAAACAAATAGACTGTAAAATATTGTATTAACATTATTTATTCAGAATAGTTTTTTAAAAATTTATCTGCAGAATGACAAATTTAAAATCCCGTTACGCATGAACTAAAATAAATTATAGCAGAGTCTATGGTAATATGATCTTTGGTTCAGTTGGTGCTGCCTTTACAGTTACATTAGATAATTTCCTATTAAAATAAGTTGTAGTATGCAATGAATTTATTTTAGCTTTATTGTTATGATTGTGTATGCCTTTTTAAGCTAATTTTAATTTTAATTTATAAAGTATAAAGAAACACGTCGAACTATTAAAAAATAATTTTTTAAATACTTTATATGGTGTACTGAAATGAAGTAACTAATTTTTATAATATGGATAAAAAACCGACATTTTTTGTAACGATCAAAGATAAAGTACAATATATGTTACACTAAGAGTATAAGCCCTATAAGAAAATAGTTCTCAAGAAAATAAAATTTTTAAAAATGGCTGTAACATTTAGAACATTTTGGGTAAACAATAAATGGTATCACTCTTTAAATACCTTTAGAGTAAGGTTTAACTCACAAAATTTAGCTAATCATAGTAAATAGTTCGGCTATGCGAAAAGATGCTCTTATTAAATATAAATCTTTATACATACTTATACATTATTACGCCGATATTTACAATAAAATATGTTCTGGTTATTGCACGTACTAACCACAAAGGTAATATTTAAGCTTGCACAGACGTAACTGGGTATCATTTTAATAGATTTAACAGTAGTTGATATTATCAATTAAACTCTACATGTGAATAACAAACTCTATCAAATATTGCCTTTAATGGTTTGCTTATCTCCATTTAAAATAAAATTTATTTATTTCAAAGATTTATTGACTTTTTATTCTCATTGAATCCTTTTCAAATTTATAATACTGCAAAATCATTTTTATGCGGTTTTACCTATTGTAACCTGTTTATTTGATATTTGATATAATTTGTTATTTATTGAGCCATATGAATAAAAAAGCAAATATACATACTTATAAAATTTAAAGTAAATACTTTTGCTATAGGTATAAGTAAAGGATTTGCTTTTTTTTAGTTACATGGCCAATTATTTATTTGTTTGGGTCAACATTACTAATTGGAATTTGACCCCTTCCTCACTACCGATCGATCTGAAATTTGGTACACACTCTTAATCTTGATGACAACACAATAGAATATATTCTTTATGATTGTTAAGAAATGGTCGCCGATACAAAATGGCGGATTACATATTCCTTTACTACCAAAGTCGGTCTATATAGGGTCGCCACATTCGGCCATATTGTTTTGACGTGTTATGACGTCACATCTCCTATTTTTCGGCCATAGTGTTCAATGCCGGAGATATTCAGTTTATTGTATTAGTAGAACAACCGTTTACACAACAGTTTTTAACTATTATTAAGTTGTAAATTCTTTTACTTTAAATAAAAAACATTTGGAATTACATCTTTCAACAAATATAACTTCCAAAACAATGCAAAATGAAATGCGCAAATTCTAAACGCCACTGGATTGATCATCAGCTTTGATTTTACCCAGTCTTGCCAACTATTTTCCGTGGAGTGCCCTTCCTGGCGTCCCCGACCTCGAACTGCCTAAAAGTTGAGAATGTGTCATAACCTTATAAATATAAATCTACCTTGTTTACTACATCCTCAATATGGGTATCAAATAAAAGAGCTTAATTGGTAGAATAGAGTTTACCATAAAAAAATTAAAATTGAAGATGGCCGTCAGGACAAAATAGCGAATTACGTATCAACTAACAACAAACCTAAAAATTTGAAAATGAATTAAAAAAATATATGTTCAACGGTTTTATTGCACTAAACACTAAAAAATTATTCGGTAAGTTCTAACTACCTGATTGCACCAATATTTTCATCAACCTTGGGTATTGATCCTACAAATAATAATATCGTTGGGCACTTAAAATTTTAGGCATAATATTTACGCCCAACGGTCATATTATTTGTCTGATAAATACCCCAGCATGATGAGAAGATTGATGCAATCTAATAGCTAAAACTTACCGAATTATTTTTGTAGCTGTTAGTACAATAAAACCGTTTAACCTAAAAAAAGTATATAATATTTGTGTATTTTGTTAAAATCATGTGATTTTGTTATGTATATTATGCCAGCTTAATACAAAACGTATGCACTAGGTTAAAATTAAAGTTTAATATTTAAATAATAAAATAGTTGCCAAATAAATTAAATCTATTTTATTTGTAATCCATCAAAATTTAAATGAAAATATTACTTTTTAAATTTCTACATGCAAAGCGATTACATTTTTACCGGGTGACGAGCAAAATATGTTTTGTCTAAATTAAATTTATTTTTATAATTACAGGGCCAAAGTACAGAGTGTTCAGTACCTCTACCGACAAGCATTAAGGGATGATTCTAGAACAAAAAGAAAACTTTATATAAAGACATGTCCTAAACGTCATACTTCTGGAAAAATATTTGTTTTTTTCTATAACATCTTTTATACCAGTTTGACTATTTTTACAAAATTTGGCAGGCGCCTTTTAACCATCAAAGGTAGTTTTTAAGCGTATAGAAATATTTTACCAGTACCGACCGTAAAGCAATAACGGTTAATATTTTTTTAAAGAAAAAATGGTGATTCCTAAAATAAAAATTATTTTTTAAATTTTTATTTAGCTGAAAAAATGTGATTTGTTGAATTTTTTTGCGTAAATAAATACAAACGACTTCTCAGCAAGATCCTTTTATATGGCTAATATCTAATTATACAGCAAAAAATCACCATTTAATTTAATTTTCCTATTAGATGGCGATTTTACCATGCCAAAAATTGTTTATATTTATTTAAAAACAGAATATCCAATAGAAAAAAAGTAAAAAAAATATGTAAAACTAAACTGTAATATAAAAAGTGTTTTTATTTTCAAAAATGTAATGGCGTATAATTTTTTTTTCTCAAAAATATTTACTTTAAGAACCTTACCGACAACACTGGAAATTTTTTTTTATTCCTATGCTACAAATGTCCATTAATGGTTAAAAGATGTTTGCAATATTTCTTAAAAATATCTAGACCGGTATAAAATTTACCATAAAAAAGCCATTAATTCTCGTTAATTTTAACACCCTCTAATATAGTTTTTTACCTATACCGGGTAACAGGATGTTGTCACCTCTCATTTTTTCCTAGTTTAAGAAAGAGTATTAAACATTTTACAGTATAATAACCCTTCCGGTTTAACCGGAAGTACTATAGAGTTTTAATTTAGTTTTTAATACAAGTTTTTATTTATTTTTATATTTGTGTTATCTATTAAATTCTCTTTCAACCATATATTAATCAGAGCGTTTCTTTTTAAAATAGTAATTAGAGATGACATTTTAAAAAAGGAAGTGTCGCCATTATTTCTGCATTGAAAAAATATTTTTGCTAAGTAGGTTTTAAAAATAAAAAAAAACTTCTTCTAGTTTAGAACACTTTTAGAATCTTTTTGTAATTTAGGTTTCTAATGTAATTAACAAAGGAAATTTTAATAGCCTAAATTATTAAATTGCTAATGAGGCAATTTATTATTATAAAGCTAAGTATGATAAAATATCTAAAATAGCCTAAACTGGTGGTATCTACAACAAAACAACAAAAGGTTTAATTTTAGTAAAATATGGTGGTTTAACAGCAAAAGAAATATAAAAATCAAAAATTTACTAAATAGGGCAATTAACAATAATAATACTCAGCTTTTGAAGCTCCTGAAAAACCTTAAACAATAAGAAAATTAAAATCGTTTCTGTTTTTTGTATTAAAATGTTGCACATATAATGATTTATGATTTGCTTTTAAATTTAATTCCTTTTTTAGGCCATGCTGCTCTTGAAAGTCAACAAAATTTATTAAGAAAGGTGGAATAATTATGATCCACTTGAAAATAATTTTACGTTATACAGCGTAACTTTGGAACTTCCTGCAAAATGGGCAACTTTTTAATTATTAAATTTACGAAAAAATACCTCGTTCTAAAAATCCTGGTTCTTTAGAAAGGAAATTTTCCCGCGAATATTTGTATATTAGTTACACAAGGTAGCTTTATAAAGTACCAGCAGCGGGACTCCGTGTACTGTAGTATTCTACAAATCGACTTCATTCTACCTCACTCGCACTCTGTGTTCAAGAGAACACGATTTCTACCAAAATTTGAGAAAAGTCGTACATAACCCTAAAATAAATTTGGTGTTCGTTAGTTTGCTATGATTTATATAATAACTAATATGTTTTTATTATTACCATAAATTCCGCACCATTACGTTAAAGCCAAATCGAACTTGCAGTCTACGTTGTTCCCGTAATTGGGGATTTTCTACAGCCCAGTAATGGTGGTTATGTTTGTTAAATACGCCACAATTTGTAAAATGACTTTCGTCCGTCCATAAAACTTTTCTAAAAAAATTGGGTTTTCTTCACATTTATTACGATACCAATGGCAAAATTGATGTCTTCTTTGAAAATCACCCTCATTAAGCCCTTGTACAAGGGTGAGTTTATATGGGCGATAATGGGATAATTTTAAAACGTGATGTATGGTTGACTTCTGAATGTTAAGTTCGCCGTTTGCAACTCGTGTAGAAGATGTAGGATTATCGGCAAAATATTCTTGAATATTTCTATTTCGAGCTTCATTATTTTTTTGATACTCTTTTGGTCGAGGTTTTTCAAAACTTTTATATGCAAGTAGGTTGGTAGTAAGTGTGGAGAACATTTTTATCCCAGGTTGATGTCTTTCGGGAAAACTTTCCAAATAATTGTTTGCTGCATTCTCCGCATTTCTGTGATTTTTAATATAAATAACTAACATGTCAAATGTTTCTTCGTTTGAAAAAATTTCCGGCATTTTTGTGGATACGTTTAACACAATTTTCCAATAACACAATAAAATATGTAACTAAATGAGAATATTTGACAACTTCGTCTTAGCAACGACATTTTCGCAATTGTTTCTAGAGGCAGTCATGGCCAACTCGACCAAAAAATGGTTTTTAATGTTTTTGACATGAAACAAAAAAATTTTAATTACCTAAGTGTTATACATCATTTTAAAGGGAATAAAACGCTCTTTGAAAATGTAAAAAAAAACAAAATAGCGGCCATAAGAAAACAAAAGTTGATGATGATATCTTAAAACCAAAACGTTAAAATTAAAATCTAAATAAAGGAATGTATTCCTCTCTTAAAAAGTTGCCCTAACAATGTTTTTACGGATTCCAAAATTATTTGAAATAAAAAACTACAGCACTTTTTCTAAATGCACATTTTTAGTTTTTTTTCAAAATAACTCAAAAACCAAACGAGTTACGGCCGTCATCAAAACCGCATTAAATTTAAGGGTTAAATGGTCTATAACTTTCCCCATTTAACCGTCTTTCTATCTCTTCTAGTTTCCAATATCCCAATACATTCCCTACCAATTTTGGACACACTGTATATTCATTTGGTGGTTTTAGTGCTATTAGCATGCAAAGATTTATTTTATTGTTTTTTACAATGATGGAAAAATATTATCTTAGTTTAAGCCATGTGTTTACTGTCTACCCAATTAGACTTTGATTTTTGCAAACATTCACAATCGTTTAAAACTAATTTGTTATTAAATTTTTTAGTTTAGATAAATTGGTCACATAATTTTGCTTTACTAATTTAAATTATTCAAAGTGAGGAACATTGACAGCTATTTATTTGAAAAAAAGGGTAAGTTAATCTTTATAAAAGGAGAGAATATCCGATAATTATGTATATCGCCATAGTGAAAAATTGACTCCAAGAGTAAATGAATAAAATTAAATAAAAATCGATTTAAAACCTAACCCTTTTTTGTTTCGTGATATAAACAGTAAATAAAAACTCTATTGCTTACTGATATTCCGTAAATCTAATTCGCAATAGCTGTATGTGTGTCCTTTTTCATCTTGCACAGTTAGTTAAACAGAAAAGTATTAGTACACACATATAGACATTTTACGAACATTTCCGAAGTTTAGTCTATTGTGACACAGAGTACCAAAAAGTGCAATTATCGACTTCTCGAGTAGAAATCAACGATAGAAAGCGAGGTGTAGAATTCTATAGAGCGCGGAGTCCCGCTGCTGGTTCCAAATTAATATAAGACTTGGGATATATTTTCAAAGTAATACTTGTAAACCCCATTATGTCAAAAATGTATTTATGTTTTAAATTTATTTATATAAATTTAAATGATGCAAATATTTAAGTAAAATCTATACAGTGCTTGTCTAAATTCAGAACCCCCTACTGACTTTTGAAATTGTTTGGTATTTTTACGAAGAGGACTTTGGTGAGACAACATAAACCAAATTTTAAAACAGATATAAATGTTAAACTGACAGCTGGGCGCCATCTTAAAAGAAAAATTTAATGAAAAGGGGGATTTTGTAGCACATCATTTTAAAGCACCTGACGAGTACTTTATAACCCCAGAATATAAAGTCAATACCTTTACCTACTACAAAATGGCGGTACTTTGAAAATTACCGGAATAAAGTTAGATACACCTATGTGGCATTTTCTTAAAGCTCTTTTAAGGATTTATTTAACGGTAACATTGGTAATACTATATAGGGTAGGACAAAAAGTATATATTTTTTTAATGAAGCACCCTGTATATTATATCACAATTAAAAAGATATCCAAAAGACTTTTAAGAAAATACCACATAAGGTATATCTACCTTTATTAGTTTTGAAGATATGGCCATCCAAATCAGGTATTGGAATAATTTTTAAAGTACCGTCATTTTTTGGGAGGCATTTACTTTATATTTGGGGTTATAAAGAACTTGTCAAAAGCTTTAAAATGATGTGCCACATTAAATGTGCCATTTAATTTTTCTATTTAAAATGGCGCTCAGCTGTCAGTTTGACATTTATATCCGCCATGTCTTATCTAAAATGTGGGTTATTTTGTTTTAGTTAAGTCCTTAAATTTTCATAAAGAAATACCTAAAAATTTTAAAGTAAGGGTCCTGACTTTAGACAAGCACTGTATAGCCGTGAACTAAATAATAATAACACAAGCCCACAAAACAAAGATAAGTGGTGTGTGCTGGGTGTCGGACCCACCTGGTCGGGCGTATTTTTTGCGCGGAACACGAATCTGAAGTCAAAACTGAAGGCCAAACTACAAAAAACTGAATTGCGGGGGTCAGGGGGCACTAGCATTTTTTTAATTGAAAGGAGGTTATGTAGCACCTCATTTTAAAGGCCCTTTAATACTTCATTTAATGCCACTTTGTTTTCAAAAATCGGCCGAGCCGTTCCAGACTTACAAGCCAATACCATTAAAACCGCACTGTATGTAATATAGTAATTAAGCCAAATTTCAAATGGTTGTAAGTCTGGAACGGCTAAGCTCATTTTCAAAAACAAAGTGGCGTTAAATAGAGGATCCACCGGCCTTTAAAATGAGGTACTATATAACCCCCTTTCAATAATAAAAAAATATATATCTAGTGCCCCCTGGCCTCCGCAATTCGTTTTTTTGCAGTTTGAACTCCATTTTGACTTCAGATTCGTGTTCAGCGGGAAAAATACGCCCGACAAGAGAGTCCGACACCCAGCACACACCACCTATTTTTTTGTGGGCCTGTGTAATAAATATCTAGTTATCAATTTAAACAATAATTACAGAATATAAATAATGAGTAATAACGGCAAATAAATAAAAATCCCACAAAAATATTTTTGCGCGTGGAAGTAACACAAATTCACAGGCATATTACCCACCAACTACAAAAAAATATATAATAAAAGACAATTTACAAAAAAATAATGAAAATATCTGATATGCTATATCCAGTAAAAAGTATTATAAAAGTAATATTTTGCATCTATAAAAGGCTATTTTACACAGATTAAGGGCATTAAGGAGCAAAAAAAGTAATCAAAATAAAACAAAATGGGAGAAACCTCTAAAGTAAGCAAATATGACACTGGGACATCAAAAATCACCTAAAGTTTATTAAAATATGTATTCATTTTCTATATTTATAAAACTATAAATTGCATGGCTTGGCTTATCCATGAGCAATTGTTTAATTTTTCTCTTAAGCAAATGATGCCTTTTAATATCCATATTTCAATATCTTGGGGCAATAAATTTTATAGTTTGAGCTTATGCCGTGGTTTTAGTCCAAGGTTAATAGAGACAAGGTGGCTTAACTATTTATTTGACAGTCGATAGATGTGACGTCAAAGTATCCTTTTCAAAAAAAAAATGTCGTAATTTCTTTACTGTTTTGTAAAGATCGTGTTAATCGTGTTTACATTTGTAAATAAATAGTGGATTAAAAAGACTTTAACCATTGTATAAAGAATATATTCATGAGAGAAGACTCCCATGACGTTACACTATCAGCTGGTTACTGTCATAGCAAAGTTAAGCCACCTTGTCTCTATCAACCTTGGTTTCAGTCCTTTATAAGTGTGGCATCGTTTACCTATTGCCTTTTCTACTTTCGGAAACCTATTTGCATTTTTTCTGTATTTGTAAGTGATAGATAACAAAGTATCCTTTGCTTTATGTTGCCCAATTAATAGAGACAAAACAGCTGGTGTATGTTCAGAATTTTAGTAAGTTTGTAGAGTATGGACATCTTACAAATTATTTTTAAAATCAACTACTGAATTACCTTTTAATGGCGTAAATAATTATTTGTGGCTGCCCCTCAAGCAATAACGCCATAAGTTAAATAGGACTTTACTTATGTGAAATATAGGATTCCTATTTGCGGAACTGTTAGTATTCTTGATAAATATTTAAATTTGTGTCCCATCCTCGGCCCTTTCTAATAGTTTAATTAACATGTACATCCTATCTTAGTACTTTATGCTCGTTGTCATATCCATTTTAAAATTTAAATAATTGTCTTTAAAATCAATTTGTAAAAAAGTTGGCAAATCTTTGGCATAGGATGAAAATATGACTTAATGTTTCTTGCTTAAGTTAATAGTTAAGAGTTTTAAATCAAACCATTCCACTATTTTTTAGGGCATTCTAAGAGGTACTCTGATAGAAAATCGCAGTGTCATTGACAAAGCTAACTATGCTTCCACTTGTTTCCAAAATTATACAGATCATTTATATAAATATTAAAAAATAGTTGGCCTAATACAGTTCCTTGCGGAACGCCAAAATTAAGTGTTTTTATGGTACTATACGGCACCTACAGAAAAACACAATATGGTATATGAATTACTATATGTATATACGGTGTTTTTTCTTTGGACGGCGATATAGGCACTATCCACTTTAACACATTGTTCACGATCTACTAAGTAGCTTTAAAATGGCTGGTACTCTGTGCCTCTAATACCAATATCCCTTAATGAATTTAAAAGTTGTTGGTGATCAACCATGTCAAATGCCTTCGCCAGATCAAGAAAAATGCAAAGTGAAGGAAGTTTTTCATCTAAAGCTTTGTTAACCATCTTAATCAGTCCGGCGACGGCATCCGCAGTCGGCTTTCCTTCTTTAAAGCCATTTTGTTTCAATGACAATATTTTAAGTTTTCCAGATAGGTTTACAATATTTGACAAATTTTTATTAAATAGTATATTTAACAAGGTAAAGAAGATTCATATTTTAGCTTGAGGTTGTGTTTTCGACGCAAAGTGAAGGAAGACAGTAAGCTAAGAGCCAAAGTCTAAAATATTTGTGTGAATAATACACTATTTTTTGCTATTACGCAAAAACGACAACTTAATGTTAAAAAAACTTAAGTATTATTAAAATATAATAAATAAGTGAAAAATAAATGATGTGAAATTTGAACCTTTAAAGTAGTGGCTGTTGTAAACGACAATTAGACCTACGTTGCTATAAAAACCTTTAAAAAATCATTATTAAATATCTGTCAGTGAAATTTTGTAATTGAATACACTGTAGTATTTGAAGATCACCCGGAAAAAACGATGAAAGCCCATTTTTTTATAAAATTATATTTTTGCAGTATACAGCGTGTCTTCGGAAGTTGTTAACAAACGGCAAACTTTTTATTATTAATTTTACGAAAAAAGTTATTGTTAATAAAAAGTCCTGCTTGATGAGAAAATACATTTTCACAAAACTATTTGAAGGCTTAAAAGACTTGTTTTCAAATTAAAATACGGGTTATTTCCTAAGTACGGTATCAAACTTCAAAGGGTGATTTCTTATGTCATTTTATGAAGAAAAGTTTATATAAACATATGCCCGGAGTCCATACGTTAAATAATTACGATACATACAAAGCCAGATACAAAAAATGTACTACACTAAAAGTCGTATTTTTAGTTGCTTTAAAGAAAAAAATATAAAAACTTAATAATATTGGCTGTTGTGCCCACTGTGCACCACTGGCTTTTAATGAAGTTTTTATATTTTTTCCTTTAAAGCAACTAAAAATAGAACTTTTTAGTATCTGGTTTCGTATTTAAGATATTTAAAAACAAACAGACCTTTAAAAAATATTTAACGCCCTGTATCTCAGAAACGAAGTAACTCCAGACATATGTTTCTTTATAAAATGACATAAGAAATTACCCTTTAAAGTTTAGAACCGTAGTTAGGAAATAACCCTTATTTTTATTTGGAAACAAGTCATTTTTAAGCCACCCTGTACATCCAACCTGCAAATATTTTTGTGGAAATGTATTTTCTCATCAAGTAGGACTTTTTATGAAGAGACACTTTTTTCGTAAAATTAATAATAAAAAAGTTTTCCATTTGCTAAAAACTTCCGAAGACACGCTGTATTATACCTCGTGAGTTGATGCATATTTTGGTACTAAAAAACCGAAATATTAATAAGGATCATGTCTAAAAAAGTCTTTAAAAAATATCACAAACTATTTAAAACAATTTAATATCAAATGTTAAAAAGCACTCTGGTAAACATTTATTATTTTTCGACATTCATCGTTTTTTCCGTGTGGTCTTCATTTCTTTCCTGCTAAACAATAAATGGTAGAACTAAAACTTTTAAAATTGCTTAATCGTAAAATTTATTCACTGAATTTGACTTATCGTTGTAAATCAATTGGCTATGTGGAAAGTTGTCTTAAATAAATAAAAATCTTTACATTTAAACATAATTACGCTGATATTACCTACTAATAAAATATCACCTATGGCATGTAATAACCACGGCAATAATATTTTAGCTTGCAGAGCCATAACTGGGTATCACTTTAGTGGATTTAACAGTATTATCGTTTTAGTGGTGCTGTTCTAAAACTTGAATATCGATTAAACTTTTCATCTGAATATTAAACTTTACCTTTAATGGTTTGCTTTATTTCTACTAAAAATAAACTTTATTTATTTCAAAGCATTTCTGACCTTTTATTCCCATTAAATACGTTTAAAATTTATAGTACTTCAAAATGATTTTCGTGTATTTTGTGCAAAATCATGTAGTTTTGTTATTTGTATTATGCCAGCCAAATACAAGAAGTATGCACCGAGTTATACTGGAAATTTATTAATTTAATAATAAAATAGTTTTTAAATAAATTAAATACATTTAATATCCAATCTATAAAAATTAAACACGTACATGCATTTTTTAAATTTTAACATGCAGAGCGTTTAAACTTTTTCCGGGTTACGAGCGAAATATTTTTAGCTTAAATTTAATTTATTTTATGAATATAGAGCCAAAATACACGGTTTCCAGTAACTCTACCGACAAACTTTAAGGATAGATTTTACAACGATTATAGAATATAAACCAGTCAGAAACCAACATTTTTCGGATAAATTTAGTTTAGAGTGATTAAACCTCATGCGCTATTTACCCGCGAATAAATTATTGTCATCCAAATTAGTTGTCAGAATTATAAGAAAATGTAAAACTTATCAGTAAAATTCTTTGTTGTTGGCTTTAATGTAAGTTCTTCAGAAAATAATCTAGTCGTATATCACTCAACCTACAAATTGAAATCGAAAGAAAACCCTTTACCGCATCGCGGTTTTAAGTTTTTAATATCGAAATATAAATCCTCGACCGCTGCGCGGTCTCGTATTTTTAATAAAATTATTATACATTTAACTAATTCCAAGAAAAACCTTACTCAAAATTTTGTTGGGTAGTTTATTCGACTAAACTTATAGGTCTTGTTATATAATATATAATTATTTCCCTCAATTAAAAATAAACCAATCAGAAACCACCATTTTTGAATAAATTTTGTTTAGATAAATTATTAAACTACATGTGCTGTTTACCTGCGAATAAATTTCTGTCATCCAAACTAGTTGTCAAAATTGAAAAAAAATGTCAAACTTTGTGACCAGTAAAATTCTATGTTGTTGGCTTTAATATATATTATATCACAATACCTATAAATTTTATCCATTAAACTACCCAACAATATTTTAAGTAAGATTTTTCATGGAAAATAGTTGAATGTATAATAATTTTAATAGGAAGACGAGACTGCGCAGGGGTCGAGGGTTTTTATTTTGAAATCAAAAGGTCGAGACCGCGAAGCATTAGAGGGTTTTTTAAAAATTATTGTCCATGAAACTATTTTAAATTAATCTTACAAAAAATATTTGGGTATCTTAATCGATTGAAATTTATAGGTCGAGTGGTATATGGCTAGATTATTTCCTAAAAAACTTACAATATGTTGTGTATTTGAATAAAAGATGGTATGACTTTGGTTAATTTATATACTGTATTTCAATAAATAAATCACATTAAATACAGAGACTACTGGCTATTGACACATTATCATTTGACTGACTTTTTTATTGACAATCTATGATCTAAGCTAACTAATAAATATAATCTAAACTATAAAATATATTACATTTCCCCCTTGTTAATTAAAGATTTAGCCTAACTGGCGCCCTTACTATTCTACCTGAACGGGTCTGTGTCGTCGAGAAAGGTGAATCAGTTTTTTAAGAATCTGATTTTGTTCCCTTTTATCATTATTATTTTCTGTTTCAACTTCCTTTACATCTGACGGCCTAGATGTTATTTGATTTTTAATAGGCGAGTTAGACACTGATATAGCTTGAGATACTGTATCTTTCAATGCACTGTCATAACTATTTGAAGGCACTGATGAGACACTAGTATCCGGTGATTGTTCTTTTGTGGATACTTGACTATTTAAATTATCAGTTTCTCGAAATGTTATATCATATCGATTTTTACGCAAATCATTGGCATGTACAAATTTAATAACATTTTCTACTTTAACAAGGTAGGTACTATAGCTTAAAACTTTCATTATAATGCCTTCTTGCCATAATTTATTTTGTTTGTTTTTAACAAAAACTGGATCATTTACTTTATATAAATTATGACTTTTGTTGTTTGAAATTATATTTTGATCTATATTATGGCAAGAGGGTTTTAATAAGTCAAATCTAGTTCTTGGTCTCATTTTAAAAATGCTTTCAGCAGGTGAGATTCCTGTCACAGTAGAAGGTGTATTTCTATATGTAAACAAAAAACATTGTAATTTTTTTATAATCAAATGTCGGTTTATCTCTTCCCCTCTATGAGCGAATAAAGCTTTTTCCAACCCCTTTTTGACAGTTTGCACGCCACGCTCTGCTTCTCCATTACTTTGTGGGTGATAGGGAGGTGTCTTTACAGGTTTGATTCCATTTGATTGACAAAATGATATAAATTCACTAGAATTAAAAGGAGGACCATTGTCTGAGATTAAATTTACAGGAAGACCAAATACCGCGAAAATTTCCCTTAATTTTTCAATTGTCTCAGAAGCATTGGTGCCATTTGACATTAATTTAACTTCTAACCATTTAGATTTCTGATCCATCAAAATTAAAAAAACATGTTTATTTTTGAAAAAAATCAATATGGACTCTAAAAAAATTATGTGGTGCTGATGGCCACGGCATTAATGTACTACTTGAATTTGTAAAATTTTGACATTGTTGACAAACATCACAAAAGGAAATAAACTTTTCTATATCTAAATTTATATTGGGCCACCAACAGTAGGATCGTAAAAGCATTTTAGTACGTACAATTCCATTATGTTGTTCATGAAATAAATTTAAAACATCTTTTTGCAATGCTTTAGGAATAATGACTTTATTACCTACCATAATACAATTTTGCTCAACTGAAAGCTCATTTCTACGCTTGAAATAGGGTTTTAAATTCTCATCATTAATAAAATGAGGCCAACCAGACAAGATTAAATCTTTTACTTTAATTAACAATAAATCTTTGTTTGTTTCTCTGGCTATATCACTAGAGTTTAAAGGCATTTGCTCGACTAAACTAAAAGAGTACAAACAATCAGGAATATTAGTTTTATCTTTACATGGTAAACGTGACAAGCCATCCGCGTTATTAATTGTTGCACCTTTCTTATATTTGATTTCATATTGATAACCAGATAAAGTAATAGCCCATCTAGTGATTCTAGCTGCAGCAGAAGTCGGTATACCTTTATTTTTGCAAATATAAACTGTAAAGGCTGGTGATCTGTAATTAAAACAAATTTTCGACCATAAAGATATTTATGAAATTTTTTAAAGCAAACATGATTGCAAGTGCTTCGCGCTCTAAGTTGCTGTACCTCTTTTCACTGGGTGATAGAGTACTTGATGCAAACATAACTGGTTTTTCCACATCATTGATTATGTGACTTAAAACGCACCCAACACCGTAGCTACTCGAATCACACGTGACATAAATAGGAAGAGACGGATCATAATGTGTTAATACACTTTTTGATGTTAACCATTCTTTACTATCTTCAAAAATATCGTTACATTCTTTTGTCCAACAATCAGCAAAATTTATATTATTTTGACATAAATTATATAAAGGTTTTAATTTAGAAGATAACATTGGAATAAACTTTCCATAATAATTTAACAGGCCTAAATATGATTTTAATTCAGTTAAATTTTGTGGTACTGGTGCTGATTTAATTGCCAAAATCTTTTCTTCGGTGGGATGAACTCCATTCATGTCAATAATATTACCTAAGAATTCTACTTTGGTTCTAAAAATTTACATTTATTTGAATTTACTTTAACGTTAAAATCATTAAGGCGTTTAAATACGTTTTTAACATTTTCGTAACATTGACCAAGTGAAGACCCGTAGACCAAAATATCATCTAAATAGCATTTAGTATTATTTAAACCTGCCAAGATGCTATCCATGACAGATTGAAAAATTCCTGGAGCTGAGCTTATACCAAAAGTTAACCTTGTAAATTCATAAAGACCTAAATGTGTATTAATAACTAACATTTTTTTGTGTTTTCACTAACTTTAAGTTGTTGATATGCCCCCTTTAAATCAATGACCGTAAAATATTTATGTCCACTTAGACATGCAAATATATCATCAGGTAAAGGTAGTGTACAATGATCACTATCCAGAACTTGATTTAATGTTTTTTAAAATCTACACATATTCGTAATTCATTCGATGACTTTTTGGGTACCACCACAATAGGACTGGCCCAATTGCTATAACTGACTTTTTTAAAATACCCGATTTGACCATTTTTGTTAACTCTAACTCTACTTTGTCTTTTAAAGCATATGGCATATCGTATGCCCTGTGAAATATAGGTTGTGCACCATCTTTTAATTTTAAATCTACTTCAAAATGTTTTATAGGATATGGGTTTTTGTCTTCAAAACAGCTTTTAAAATCATTTTTTATTTTATTAACTAAAGTTATAATTTCTTGATTTTCAGACATTAATTGAGTAGAGTGATTTGACACATTAATGGATGGACTTTCTGATACTGACATACAAGAATCATTAGACTTATTGACTATACCCACATTTGAGCTTTTATTAAAATTTATTTTTTGTCTCCAGTTTGGATTTAATATATCTAACCAATCTCTACCTAAGAGAGGTGCAAAATTATGATTACTTTTTAAAATAACTATAGGTAAGTTTACAATTTTGTTGTTGTGATTGACAAATACATCGGTTTCACCTATAATATGTACTCCTTGACCAGTAAGTACTTTTAAATTATACTTAACGGAATATAAATTTAGATCTGACAAATATCTTTTAAAATCATTAATATGCATAACAGTTCGACAAGCACCAGAGTCAATATCAAAAACAATTTGTTTACCTTCAATAAGTAATTGCACTTTTTCAGGTGACACGTTACCTGGTCCTATAGAAGCTAGAAATCCCATCACCAAAGAGTTTTGATCATCTGACTGGTCTGAATTTCCTCCTTCCTCTAAGACATTCACACCTTGTCTTCGGCAAACTCTACTTGTATGGCCTACCTTCTTGCAACTAAAACATTGCCATGTTTTGGCAGGGCAGGTGTTTGGATCATGTTTTCTGGTACATCTAAAACATGGTTTTAACTGACTACCCGAAAAATCTCTTTTTGATTTTTTTCTTCACCAAGACTCCGACTAGTAGTACTATTTCGATTACAATGACAATCTTTTCCATATTTCTTTTCATAAATACTTTCTTTTTTCTAAACGATAATCTGTCCAATCTTTCATCTACCATTGATAAATGATTACTTTCTACTCCCATTGATCTAACTTGACCTTCTGTGAGTTCCATGGATGAAGCTATTTCATATGCCCTTTCAAACGTTAAATTATCTTCTGACAAAAGCTTACGTTTAACTGTTATAGATCTGACTCCACAGACTAACCTGTCTCTAAGGCATTCTGATAAGAAAAGTCCAAAATTACAGTATTGGGAAACATTTTTTAACCTTGCCACAAAAGTCTTAATATCTTCATTCTGTTCTTGGTTGACATTATAAAACTTGTAACGTTCAGCTATAACTAGTCTTTTTGGGCTGTAATGATCTTTTAGAGTCTTTTTCAGTTCCTCAAAAGACTTTGTACTAGGCAAATCAGGAGCTAATAGGTCTTTTAAAATGTTATATGTTTCACCACCCATCAGTGTTAACAATAATGGTACTTTCTTATCATTTTCCACTACATTACAGACAAACAGCTGCTCCAGTCTTTCCAGATAGGACGCAATATCACTACTTTTGGAATCAAAATGTTCAATAGAACCGATTAACGACATTTTTAGAGTTTGTTTTTGTTGACACTCGACTTGACAGTTTTTAATTTTTCACTTGACAGACGTATGATACCTTACAAATTCAGCTGGTCCCGGTTATCCTGACATTAAACGATTACCTGAGGCCGACTTACAATTTCACTTTCTGAATTACCCGACATAGGTTTCGACCAAATCCTCGTCGCCAAATTATATGTTGTGTATTTGAATAAAAGATGGTATGACTTTGGTTAATTTATATACTGTATTTCAATAAATAAATCACATTAAATACAGAGACTACTGGCTATTGACACATTATCATTTGACTGACTTTTTTATTGACAATCTATGATCTAAGCTAACTAATAAATATAATCTAAACTATAAAATATATTACACAATAAAGCTAACAACACAGAATTTTACTGATAATAAAGTTTGACATTTCTTTCAATTTTGACAACTAGTTTGGATGACAGAAATTTATTAGGGGTTAAACAGCACATGTGGTTTAATCACTTATTTAAACAAACTTTATCCAAAAAATGGTGGTTTCTGATTGGTTTATTTTCTATTGAGGGAAATAATCTAGCCGTATACAACTCGACAAACAAAATCGATTAACCCATCACCAAAATATTTTTGTAAGATAGGCTTGGCAAATAGTTTTATGTCATATTATTGAATTATTGTACATTCAACTATTTTCCAAGAAAATCTTACTCAAAATATTGTTAGGTTTAGGTAAATTTATAAGTCTTGTGATATAATATATAAAAAATAACAATGCTTCAAATAAAGATATCTCCTAAAAGTCATACTTTTGGAATTATAAAGTTTAATTGTAAAATATACAGGGTGATTCAAAAATCGATCACAAAACTAAAGGGGATGATTCTACTTGACAAAATAAGGGTAGAGCTTCATATAATTTTTTTTCAAAATGCCTTTCGTTTTCGAGTTACAAGCCGTCAAAGTTCAATTTTAATTTTGGTTTTTTCGCCATATTGAATTTATTTTTAACCAATCCAGTTAATATTAGGCACATAAATCGAGCTTTGCAGATTTTAAAATTTTAAAACAAAAGTACTTTTTTTAATACGCCAGAGGACACTTTACCTAAAACTTAAAATTTATTTACATCATAACTTTTTATTTTGACCGATATCGCAAAGCTAGGGACGCCATTTTATAGACAATCAAAAACTTAAAAATAAAGTACTCTTTATTAAAGTCGATAAACCTCACCGTTTAGGCGCATATATGTCCTAAACGTCTTAGTTTTGAACTACGTTATGTTAAATATTTTAAAAAAACTTTTGGATATAAAAAAGTTATGATGTTAATAAATTTTAAGTTTTAGGTAAAGTGCCCTCTGGCGGTATTAAAAAAGTACTTTGTCCTAAAATTTTGGAATCTGCAGAGATCGATTTGTGTGCCAAATATCAACTGGATTGGTTAAAAAATAAATGCAATATGGCGAAAAAACCAAAATAAAAGTTGAACTTTGACGGCTTGTAACTCAAATACGAATGACAATTTGAAAAAAATTATATGAAGCTTTACCCTTATTTTGTCACGTAGAATCACCCCTTAAGTTTTGTGATCGATTTTTGAATTACCCTGTATTCTATTTTCTTTTCATAATAACTTTTATGTTACATCAGATATTTCTAGAAAACTTGACAGGTGTCTCTTAACCCACAAAAGACATTTTTAGGCGTATAGGATTTTTACCAGCATTGACCGTCAAGTACTTACGGTAAATATATTATGAGAAAAATAAAAATAGGCTACTGCATTTTCTAAAATAATAGGTCTCTTTAATATTCTTGTTTGGTTTTAAAAATGTAATATCTTGACTGTTTTTATTGGATGTTCGGTTTTCGCGTAAATAAATAGATACAAACCATTTCTCAACATGGTCATTTTATATAGCTAATATCTAATTAAACAGGAAAAAAATCCCCTATTTTATTTATTCTTTAATTACATTAAATTTTAGATTTAACCAAAGAAATGGTTTATATTTATTTACGTTAAAATATTAAATTTAACATAAAAAAGTCAATTACTAATTTGTTTAAAAGTGAACAAGAATTCAATTTTTTTTTAAATTTTTAATAAAATGCACTAGCATACCATTTTTCTCTAAAAAAATTACTTTAGTTACTCTTTCGGACGACACTGGTAAAAATGATTTTTATTTATATTCGCCAAAAAAGTCCTTTGATGGTTAGAAGACGTCTGCAAAATTTCTTATAAGTATCTAGACTGGTATAAAAGTTACAATAAAAAACGATTCGTTCTCTTTATATAATTGTTTTTCTTATTTTTCGTTGGACAATCGCCCCTTAAAGTTTGTCGGTAAAGTTACCTGTATATGTTTTTCATTTGGTCTAATTATTATATCCCTGTCACAAAAGTAAAATAAAATACGAGAGAATCGATGCTTGGATGATACCCTATTTACTACTAATTACCTAATCTAGTTGATTTTAAATTTGTCAGAAATATCTTGTGCAGAATATATTGTGATAGTAAGTAAGATTAAAGTTAAAAAGTGCAAAAAACCTAAAAGAATAAGTAATTTGTTTATTTTCCAATTTTACCGAAATTAAAATATTTCATGCAAAATATAGTTTTTTTACCTATACCAAGTGATAGAATGTTGTTACTTCCCCTCCACCCTATTTTTTCTTAGTTTTAAGAAAACCTTTACAAATTAGACAGTATGATCAATCTACGAGTATGAGAAAAGCTTACATTGAAATCTGTTTTGCCTCATTATAACCTCAAATTTACTACCGGATTAACCGGAAGTACTATAATAGTTTTCTATTTTAATTACAAGTTTTTATTTTTTTTCTATATTTTTGTTATATATAAAAATTTTATTTAACGTTACCGTCCCATATCATACAGATTGTTTATTTTTATAATAAAGGCCAGAAATGACACTTACAAACATCAAGTGTCAAATCTTTTTCTGCTTTAAAAATTATTTTTGTTTAGTCAGCTTTCTAAACTTATTTTAGTTTTGGAGGCATTGATATCTGAATTTTTTTAAATAGTAATAATACTATTTCTCACCTTAACATTTAAAATTTTCCTGGCTAAACGACCGCCGGCGGTTTTTATATCTATGTATATGAAAACTGCCAAAACATATAATTAATTTGTTGTTACCGGCAATTTTTACTTATATTATCAATAAAAGCCGCCGTCCGGTAGTTTTGCTTATTAAAACTATTAAAAACCGCCGCAAAATAGTTAAAGTTAATCTAACCTTAATAATTAATCATTTTGTGTGTCGTAAGCGTATAGTTTCTTGTGGTTTCATTGTTTTAGATTGTAGTTTAGTTAATAATTTACAACACTAAAAACACTTGAAAAAATATTGTTAGGCAGGAAAGGTGAAGATATCACTTATCAGGACGTCATCACCAGCATGAAAGTCAGCAATTAGATATAACTTAACATTCTTAAAAAGTGGATAATTATTTGTCTAAAAATTAAATAATAAACAATAAAAAACAAAAATTAGAAAACATGTATAAAAAATTATTATGAAAAAAAAATAGAAAAAAGTTACTTATCTATTCGGAATCGAACTCGGGACCTGTCGCTTAGGGATCAACACTCGTAACCTTGTAGCTATGGGATAACTTGAATACATTTCATAAACCTTGATAATATGCTTAAAGAAATAAGCCGTGGTTATGAATTATTTTACAAATCTTTTATAAGACTTTTTATATCTTGTTATATAACAGAAATATTGGACTTCTTCGGGCCACTGGGCCACCCAAAAATTTTTGTTTGCCAAGAGGTTGAAACTTTTGAAATTGTCTAGCGAAAAAGGAAATGTGATTGTCTTCTAGTAGGTACCAAAGTAACATAATATAAAATGCAGCATTTACAAAATGACGAAAGTTTTGTCATTTAATTAACCTTTGGTACCTAGTACCTGCCAAAGCCACTATGAGTCAAACTTCCTAGTCTTTATGGATTGTGGAGGGGAGGATAACCATCCTGAATGTATTAAAAAGTGGTAATCCGAAAGGTGCAAATTGGGAGGGCGCCACAGTAGCCAGTGGAGGGATTTATGTAAAGTAAATATAACCTACAAAACTCCTGAAATAATGTCGGTAATGATTTGATTGTTATTTACTCTTGAATAACTATACAATAAGGATTTTCTGATTGAAGAATGGCAGATTTGTATGAAAAAGAGCAAGTGATAAAATTAATAAGGCTGTAAAAAGTATGTCTAATGCTAATAAAAACCAAATTTAAAAATATTGAAGAATTGACAGAGGGTAAAGTTCCTGATGAAAATTGGATAATTTCTTGGAAAATTTTAGCAAAAATTGTATGAATTTTGATCTTCTACTCAACAGTTTATTACAGAAAAAGTTAAAATCGTAGAAAGTACGTAGCTAAGTGTAAAATTATCCGGTTTTTTAAATGTAAATGTCCTGTAGAGTTACTTTTTTAAATGGTACTACCACCGAAGTTGTCGAACATTTTAACATTTGGGAGTGATTTAAGTGTTAATCGACACCTAGACTGTACTGTATTAAAAGCCTCAAGAATTCTTGGATTTATTAGGAGAATTTGCGGGGAATTAATAGATATCAAAGCATTATATAACTCTTAAGTTCTTAGTGTATTAGAGTATAACAGTATTATATAGTCTTCCTATTATCAATGTCATAAAGACTAATTAAAACGTGTTCAAAACAAATTTGTAAAGTGTTTATTATTCAAGAACAAATTTCCATATAAAAATGTTAGTTATTTTACTCGAATACTGTTGGCTGGGCTTTAAACTCTAGAACAACGCAGGGTGAATGCCATTGCATTGTTTTTGTATAAGTTGTTAAATCACTAGATTTAATGTTCCCATCTTGTGTCATCTATACCAATTAGAATTCCGCAAAGACTCACTAGAGCAAATGCCTTGTTTGCACAAACATTTCATCGAGTAAATTGTGGCTTTCAAGAGTTTAGTAGTGTATTGATGTGCAATTTTAATAGTCTTTTTAAACATATTGATTTATTTTAATTAAATTATGAAAGTTTTAGAGTGGCTGTTAATGACAATAATAGTTAGATATTTATTTTATTATGTTTTACCCTGTTTACTGTATTATAGTTTATTACTTTGTTTTATTGTCTCACATTTTGTTTATACCTGTAGAAAGATTTTTTTTTACTATTTGGACTCATTCTGTAATGTAGGTATGTTGAATGAATAAATGAAACAAATCTATAAAAAAATTTTTATCAATTTTTTTATTAAAAAAGATGTTGTTATAACGAGCGTTTCGGTGACTTTTTCCTATTTTGACAGTTCTGAAGTTTTCTTTACATATTAGATTTTGCAAGAAAAAATAAAAAAACAAGTTTTTCGTGAAAATGAAGAAGTTTGCATATTTGAATGTTATTTTTAATGCTAAACATCTTTTCGGAGAAATTTTTGTAAACAATAACTTTTTTCGTAAAACTAATAAGAAAAAAATTTCCATGTGGTGCAAACTTAACTAGACACGCTGTATACACATGGTGTTTCACAACTTATCCGACAAGCTTTAAGGGCAAATTCTACAATAAAAAATAAGAAAAAACTTTATATGAACCTAAACATCTTAGTTTTTGAATTACAGAGTGTTAAAAATTTTAAAAAAATATTATTTTTTTTAATATAACTTTATACCAATGCAGATATTTTTAAAAAATATATGGCGACGCCTTTTATGTACCAGAAGACAGGGCCGTATTAACTGTATAAGGCGCCCTAGGCTAGAACTCCCAGAGCGCCTATTTTCCACAAAAAAATTGTTTATTTATTTTCAGACAGATAAATTAGTTCTAATCCCAACCGTACCTAAACTTTTTTAGACACTTCCCTGTCTAGCGGCTATTAATCCCTGTCTGACGCCTATTTTTTCATGGCGCCCTAGGCTGTAGCCTAGTCAGCCTAATGTATAATACGGCACTGCCAGAAGACATTGTTTGGCATACATGAAAAAAAATACCAGTGTCGTCCATGAGAAGTAGAGGGTAAATATTTTTAATAAAAAATGGTACGCCTCTGCATTTTTCTAAAATAAAAATATATTTTTTAAATTTCCATTAAGTTTGGTACAAATTTGATCTTTTGACTTTTTTAGATGATATACTGTTGTCGCGTGAATTAATAAAAACCATTTTTTGGCATAGTCATTTCGTAGTAATAATATTAAATTTTACAGTAAAAATTACCTTTGGTATTTATTCTAGATAGGAATTTGACTAAGCCTAAAAATTATTTATTTACGCGAAAACCGTGTATTAAATGAAAAAAAAAAAAAAGAAAGGAGATCAAATTTGTTACAAACTAAACGGGCATTTTAAAAAATATTTTTATTTAAGAAAAATGCAGTAGCATACTATTTTTTATTAAAAAATATTTGCCTTAAACTTCTCATGGACGACATTGATTTTGATTTTTATGTATGCCAAAAAAGGTCTTCTGGTGCATAGGAGGCAACCCCAATGATTTTTTTTAATATCTGCTTTGGTATAAAAGTTATTAAAACAAAACAATAATTTTAAAAAAATTTAACACTGCAAATAAAACTAAGATGTTTAGGACATTGTTCATATGAAGTTTTTTTTCTTATTTTTTATTTTAGAATTTGCCCTTAAAGTTTGTCGGATAAGTTGTAAAACACCCTGTATAAAGTTATCTTTTGTAGAAATTGAAGCAATTTTCCAAGTTTTTAGAAAAAATCACATATTACATTATATTTTTTTATAATTTTATTATAAATTATCATCAGAAAAGTTTTTGCCGGATATAAAAGTATTTTTTATTCAAGAGTTGTGATAAGCAATAAAATACAAATTTAAAATTATTAGAAGTTAATGTCTAAAAGTGAATATTTTTTTATTTCTTTTATGTTCGTATAAGTTTATTTATACAGGGTGTCTTATAGAAAACATAAAAAATAATATATAAAAAGTTCCTTTAATTACTTACATGCCTATTATTAGTTTTTACAATGAAAGGTAATTACAAAGTATTAAAATATTTCTCATTCTGACAGTGACAAATTTATTTAAAAATAATTATAACCAAAATTTTATTTCTTTGTTCACTTTTAATCGGTAATGAGTAAGTTACTATACAACAAACTAAACACTAGAAACATTACACCCTTTTGGAGAACGTATAATAGAAAATGTTGATGCCCTTCTATTGGTTCTGTTGCATTTGGAACATTAAGGAGGGTTTGTGCATGCACATAAACTCTAGTGGTGTTGAAAGAGTACAAAATATGGTTTCCCTAAAATAAAAAAGAAAAAAAAATTATATAGCCAAATTTTAGATTTTTCTCAAGATTGAAAATAAAAAAGACCATCACTGGATTATCTTTATTAAATCATGATAGCTGTTTCAGATATATCAGATATACATTATAAAGTGGAACAGCATACCATCTCACCTCGGAACTCATCATTCTTTTTTGAGAATTTACAAGCTATTGAATACCTAAAATTTAAAGTAATTTTTATAAAGTCCCCTGTAATTTTTTTGTCATGGCAGTCAATTCATATGTCACTATAAAAATAAATCATTCCTTTTTCTGTCAATCTGAGTACCAACGGATAATGGCAATCATTCTACTGATTTCAACTAGTCACTTATACTATTAAAAGAGCTAATATTGTCATTCACAGTCAAATCTTTATCAATAGAAAAAAATACCTACAATGTTTTTGCAATTATTAATTATTATTATAAAAAAATAAATATTTATACATTTGTAAGTTCATACAGTAACAGTTAAATCCTTGTTGACTCGTAGACACTTTAGGATATGCATAGTTGGAACTTTTAACCTAATGTATTCTAGCCCCTTTCGATATTTCAAGATACAGCCAACTTTGTAGTAGCAGGGAAGATTTCAGATTAGCCAAAAATTTCTCTGCTTCATTGGGCAGTTACTTCGGGTTCTTCATCGTTTAGACAATTATTAGGAGTTTCTTGATACAACTGTGGCATTTCTATATGGTGTTCTATTTTCCAGTGACATGCAATGCATTATAAACAACTCCCTGAATAATTAACAATTCTTGTTGCTTAAATTTATCTTGTACTTGATTATTTTACTTTTTCAGAATGATTAGGGCTAGAATTCGACTGTAGTGATGTATTTATGACACTTGCTTGGAGTTTATGTACTGGTACGGGGATAAACTGATACTCAACCGTAGGCACAGCTCATTTAATATTGAATATTTCGAACATTTCAGGTTAAGACGTATGTATCAATTTCTCTACTTTTTAACTTTCACCCAGTTGAACAACTTTTCACTGAACAAACCTTTCCCATTGTTTCAATATTTTTTCTCCTTAATAATAACCAGAAAATATAAAATAACAATATTAAAAAAGTTATAAAAATCGAATCACTACCAAGGTCATTTCAGGAGTTTTGTAGGTTATATTTACTTTACTAAATCCCTCCACTGGCTACTGTGGCGCCACCCCAATTTGCTACATTCCGATGGCCACTTTTTCAACTTGTCCGCCATAAAAGATAGTTATCCTCCCCTCCACAATCCATACTTGTCTTCCATTGCTTCTACCTATGTTGTGGGCATGCGCTAACAACGTTTTAACCTTTAAAAATTACGACAAATTTTAAAGGTTAATAAAAATTTAGTTTTCAGAAAAGTGTTTAATATAAAGATTTATTAAAATATACTTTTCCAAAAACTCTAAAATAAAACCGATGTTATAAGGCATTATGCATTTATTTATATCTTGGCTATTATGTAGAATAATATTTTATTTATTTAGGAACTTCATTAAACATATATAAATCCCTATTTTAATAAAGGTACTTTAAAATAATTCAAATTTCCATTTTAATAAAATTTGGGATTAAAATGGAACATAGGTATTAAAGGAATAACGAACTATTTTATATTTACGATTAAACTTGAAATATTGCCTGATAGAATTAAATTTTGACGGCCCATTGAAGCTGAATGCTATAGATTAAATGCCTTTTTATTTTATATTGTTGTTGCGTTCTGGCGCAATAGGTAATAGCTTTTTCATATTTAAATGAAATTGTTATAAAAGACCATTATTTTAAACCTGTACGAAATTTTAATGTCATTTATGTAATAAAAGGCGGTTATTATTAAATACAATTATTGTTTTAAACGTCCAAAAAAATAGTTTTGCAGTGGAAATAAATTAAATATTGTTACAGACATTAAAAAAATAAGCGTTTTTAGTTTATAGAATTGTGTGTTTCCCTTAATTTAGTTTGATAATTTATTTGTATTATGTATCTTGGTTTTTCCAAGTTCTTTCATCACTTTCAAAGATTTCCAAAAACGCTCGAATTATCCTTTGCAAATTTTAAAATTAACGAGATATTTCTGAAATGCTTTAAATTTTTCGAACCTACTACAAAGAGCGATGGAAAACTTTGGAATGATTAGAATAGTTTTGATATTTGTACCGTTCACTTCGAGACATTGATAACTAAGAATTTTGTCGCAGTTGTAACCATACCTAAGTTCCATTGTTAATAAAGGTATAAAAACAAAGATACGTGTTTTTATACGATGTGTTTGAGAACAATATGTTTAAAAACCAAAGCCATTTTAATTTTTTTAGGAAAAATAATGAATTGAAATAATAAATACACCAGGTGCCCACAAAATTCAAGCAAGCAAGCAGGATGTATAGTTGGATATAATGCAGTTTTTTTTTGATATCCCACGAAGGTCTATGCCTAAATACTAGAGTACCGTATGTGTCGGGTTATTAAATGTTTAACCCATCATTTCCCCTGTTTCGTCAACGTTGTCCAAGCACTGAAACATGCACTTTTACATTTTACAGCACCTTTTAGACAACGCGGTAGTGTCACCACAGATGTTATTTTTAAATAAGTACTACCGAAATATGTCTCCCCCGCTGGGAATCGAACCGGCGACTTCTGGCTTCGAAAATCAACTCAACTTAACTCAAAAGATAGCTTTATTAATCAACAATAAGTTCACATTTCATTTTTATCTAAAATATAAAATATGTACTTTCCTTCGTTTTCCTTGTACAGGATCTATAGAGGAACTGAAATAGCCAGGGAGGACCAGCAGGTGTTCGCTCTTGGATGGTAGGCAAAAATGTTTTTATTTTATTTATTTAAGAGTTTCCCGGTACCACCTTACAAACGCTATATCAGTTTCAATTTTACCCTATGCGGGTTTGAGGCCTTGTATTTATTTTAGTAGTGTTTTATTTGTTTAAAATTGTTTACACAGGAAAAATATATAAAAACTGTTTGATTTACTTCAGGTACGCGTAGAGTAGCGCGCAAGGAACCAAGCTAAATACCTTGGTAAATGTACCAAGGTCTTTAGCTTCTCTCTTCAGCCTCTGCTTTTATTTATATATATATATATATATATATATATATATATATATATATATATATATATATATATATATATATATAAATATATATATATATATATATATATATATATATATATATATATATATATATATATATATATATATCTATATATATATATATATATTTATATATATATATATATATGACAATAATTTTTCTTAAATTACTATACGTTGTAACTATTTACAATCAGGTCATTTAGAAACCTCATTAGTTCATTTATATCAAACTTAATGTCTTTGAAACTGCTTTTTATGTTTGTAAGATTACCAACCTAGTTTAGGTAATCAGTTTGTTCGTAATTAATTTCTCCCTGACTGGTTCGTCTTAGTAGTGGCGGAAAATCATTTTCGTTGATGATGGGCTCTGGGTGTTAGGGTTGGGGCGGCTGTCTGCCCTTTGTAATGCTGAACCACTTGGCATGGCTTGTGTTGGGCAACTTGCCCTGGCCGTTGTCCATGCGTTTTAGTTTTTGTATTTGTTAGGTAATTTTGCTGTATTTTTGACAACTTGTACTAGTATGTTGGGCAGTTTTCATTTGTTGATTTATGGCCTTGTCCGCAATTCGCGCAGCCAATTTGTTCTGGGTATTTACAATCTGTAGTGTGGTGGTTGTCTCCGCAATTCATACATTTGGGTACCCTGTGACAAAAAGTCTCCGCATGGCCCCATTGCTGCACACTTGGTTATCTAAAAGAAAGTTGTAGAAATTTTATTTTGTGCTTTAGTGTCATACATCAAATAATTAATAATTTTTTTGGCAGTTTAAAATTACCCAATTAAACTAACTGTTATTAAAATAAAAACAATGTACAATGCACTAATGTACAGGGTGGGCAAAATTGGGCGTTTTTATTGGGTATCTCAGTTTATTTGGAGTTTTTAAAAAACCGATGTAGGTGTTATGGGATCAATTTTGAAGAAACTAAAAATGGCGTAGTTAGAATTTTAATAAAATACAAGTGAAAATTCAAAAATTGTCGTTTTTGATTTTATCCTATATATCCTCTAATACAAAAAATAGCCCAAAACCCTAGAGACAATTGTTGTAATACTTTTTACGTAAAATCTACAAAACATATTGGATTTTTCATACAGGGTGACGTTACAAAGTTACGATGTCAACTTGTTGTTTTTCTTATGAAACACCCTGTATATGTTTTTTACTAATGAATTGCCATTGTCACTACGATTACAAATATAAATAACATTGTATTTTTTTGTAGTTTTTTAAATATTTGAATTTTAATATTTGTTTTTAAGCTTACCCCGTATAAACAACATTTTTTACAATATTATTTTAAATTAATAACATAATTAATTAATTAATATTTTTTCTTTGATTTATGCTAACCTTAATATACTTTTGCAAAGTATAAACACAATAAACCGACATTAATTCTTACATATGTAGTATATGCTCATTGCTTATCACTAACAGGTATTTCATAGGAAAAACATCAAGTTACCATCGCAACTTTTAATGCCACCCTGTATAAAAAATCAAATACTCTCTGTATATTCTACGTAAAAAGTTCTACAAAAATTGTTTTTATAATTTTTTGTTTTTCTTGTATTAAAGGATATATGAGGGTAAAATCAAAAACGTCAATTTTTCAATTTCCCCTCGTATCTCTTTAAAATAATTTTATTAAAATTTCAATTGCGCCATTTTTAGTTTCTCCAAAATCGAGCCCATAACACCTATATTAGTTTTTTAATAACTTTAGTAATAACTGAGATAGTCCATAAAAACTCCCAATTTTGCCCACCCTGTACAAACCTTACTTTTTGCAGTAATCGCAAAGAAAAATGAAAAAAAAATATTTCGTAATCAACCAGTAAACATATTTTAAAGTTATTTTAAAGTTAAAACTTTGTGCTTTATAAAACATATTGATGTTTTCAAAAATACAGGTAAGTACATTATTCTTAAGCAAAAATTATATTTTTGGCCAAACCCCAAGGATGACTGATCAATTTGATATCTAAAATTGCCTATTACACTTAAAAATGAACAGAAATAGGACCGACCGAAACGTTGTGTCAATAGTTAAAATTAAAAACAATGGAAGTTCAAAATTCCTTAAGTAACACTGATGAATCATTGTTTACCACATTTAAACATATTATGTACATTTTCTTAGGCAGGGGTAAGGAATCACGCAGAACTTTTCATGAAAAAATGTATTTTTTTAGTGAAGTAAATAATAAAAATGTAACCAACACGACGCCAACTTACGTAGATACATTGTTAATTTCACAAAAAAATTACAATCGTATAAATTTTTTTGTTACTGGTTTGGATAGGTATGAGCTACTTGTATAAGAATGTATTAAATTGATCTCTGTAAGGTCACAAATTAAATAAATTTATTATCAAATAGCTCAAAATTTAATTATTAGGTGAAAGGCACGTGAAAATATTGGTCCAAATACTACCATTCTAACTAAATATTGTTAATTTAATGCAGTGAATACTAATTGTATCAATTTTTATTTTAAATATTAACTTCGTTATTAAACATTTGGTAATGAAAACGGCAACCTAGCTTTAATACGATTTATTAATTCTGCTATACAAAATGTCGTATTTCAAATAAGAGTGGGAAAAAGTAGAACGGAAAATTTCATATTTTTAATAAAATCTATTTTTAAATGAATTATGCTGCAAGTTACCCACGCTACATTATATTTGCACATAAATTTTCATTTTTTTATTTAAGGCAATAGTCGGTATTTTAGTTCCGGCTTAAATACGAATTTAAAAGTAATCTTAAGATTGGCCAATATTTGTCTATTGTTTCTTTTATTATTCTTTTCTGTTATCTATTTTGATTAGGGTCCCTATTTAAGTTAATTACCTAATCCTGTAGAGATTCTTTGGTATTGCATAGGGTTACTGCGCGATTATATAATGTTTTTATAACCCCTCGTTTAGTTCCATTCGAGTGATTTGAGTTTTGGTGTAGGTATTGTCCAGTATGAATCGGTTGTCTGTATACTGATGTTTGTATTTGTTCATAATGTCCTTTAACTAAAACGTCCAGGAAAGATAAAACCAACGATTCTATAGTAGAGCCAAGTTTTGTTCTTTTTCCATTGTAAAGTTTATACTGAGTCGAAGGCCAGTTAGATGTTTTAGAAAGCCTTGCCGTTCTTTGTCATTACCTGTCCATACAATAAAAGTAACATACCTTAGCCAAACTTTTGGTTTAATTAGTGCAGTTTTAATTGCCTCTTCTTCAAACCATTTTATAAAAATATTTTCTACTACTGGAAAAATGCAATGAATCTATCGGTTTCGGTTCGGTACTGTTGTGCATAGAACCCATCTTTCACTCGAAAGTGGGAATTACGCATGCACAGCCCCAATAGCTGGAAGTAGCGCCTCGCTTGACCGGCAAACATGGATGCAAAAGAAAAGGTAAATAAAGTTATAAAAGCCAAAATTCTCAAAGGTATACAAATACCAAGTGTAGAAAACATTGCCTATGAAGGTTTTCTTTTTACATTGAACAAAACTAAAGTTGTTTATACATTATTTTTTAGGAAAGTGCACAAATAATACAAAATATAAAGTAGACACATAAGTATTTACCCATAAGGAAGTATACACATAGCGTTCAGACCAGACTAGCTTCTAAATTAATTAAAATCCCTGTTTTTACTTAAAAAAATCTCTATTCTCCTTGTCATTAAAAATTCTCGTAACAAGGGAAATTCTTCGATTTCTATCAACACTGGCTAAGTGGTAACACAAATGCTTTCAATGTTACCAACACTATATTTAATTTTGACTGGTAGACCATTATCCGTTATATGTTCTTTGATTGAAATACTGCAAGATATTACCGGTGTTGGCAAAACTGTATTTAATTTGAGCTATTACAGAGTTACTTTACTCAAAATCAAGCCGAGTTATAGGTAAAAATTTGCCTAAAAATTTAGCAATGTTTTTGTACTAATTTTGCTATATCTCCAGTTCTAACAATCAGATCAATGCTTATAACTAAATAAATAAATTTTTAAACCAAAAATTTTAAAAATAAAACTCATATAAAAACTAATGACGAACAACAAAAGTCAAAAAATAATAAATTGGACTATATTTCTATTTCTATGAAAATTTAATGTGTTATGTATTTGGTTGAAAATTTTGCGAATATAAAAAGCCAAAAAAGTTGAATTTTATTAAATATGGAGCCCTATTTATTTACCACTACATTTTTTATTAATTTTTATTTTTTGTTTACTTTTGTTACGTAAGTAACAATAACAATATGTTTTTAGTATTTAGTTAATACATTTTGTTTAAAACTATAATAAAATTTATATAAAAAGTAATAACAGTATACCACTGTATTAATAAAGTAAGCAAATACTTAAATGTGCCATATGAGAGGGCTCCTTTCAAAGTTTACACACTCTAATATTAGATTGAAAAATCATATTTTATGAAAAAGGAACATAGAACAAAGAACATAATTTTAAACACTGTTTTATGGTAGTAGCCATCGCATAAAAAGTGAGTTATTTATTACTGTTGTATTAAAATAATGTATAAATGGAAATTAAACGCCTGGAAACTAGGCACTTTATATGGTGAATTTACCGAAATTCATTCTGTTATAGGGTCAACCAATATTTTCTTGAACCAGGGCGCAAGTCGTCCCAGGAACGGGATGTGGGCACTGATCTCGATGGATAGTCAATCCTTGTTACTTGCGCGAAACAAAAGTTAAAATTCATGGGCGAAAAATGATATATATATATATATATATATATATATATATATATATATATATATATATATATATATATATATATATATATATATATATATATATTTTCAAGTGGCTTTTTAAAGCAAAACACTTAAGCTCGCCCCTCCCGCCTCTAAACCCTGGCTACGTCATCGCCTGGGTTTTTAGCAGTTTTTATACTTTTGGGACAGTCTGTGTATTTTTGTCGTTATTTAAACTTTTGCACTGGATAATTTTATTACGTACGGACTAGTAGTATCTAACTCTAATTATTACTAATTAGTAATGATTAATTTCCAAATATGCATATCCCGGGCATATAAAATTTATCCGTTCAGTTTCTCTTGTTGGTATTTGAAAAGCAGTCGTTCATATTGCAGAATTGAGTAATTGCATTATGGCTGAGTTGCGGTTTTAATTACCGGATATTCTATAATTTAGTTAATAAGAGAAATAAGGATGTTTGTAATAAACTCTGCAATAGCAGCAATGGATTTAGGGCGTTAATTAAAAATTTTATGTTTTTTTGGGCCTCATTGTAGACATATCCTGAAATATTTATACAGGGTGATTAATAGCTTATACGCATAAACTTGGAAAATTATTGCTTAGAACAAACAATGACCCAGTTTTACAATTGCAAGTTCAGTTTAGGATCAGTTGAACTCAACTAGTGGTTGAACCTGCCCATTTAAAATACATTGCGGTCACTTTTGGCATTTACTTGACAGCAATTTATTTTAATTGGGCAGGTTCAACCACCACTTGAGTTCAGCTAATTCTAAACTGAACTTGCAATTATAAAACTGAGCATAAGTATTTAAAAAAGTTCGAAAAATGTTTTATTTACAACCATATATGGTATATTGACATTTCCGAATTTTTAAAAGTTTGGAAGTATCACTGTTCTGGCTTTTACTTTTGGCTCACGGGGGAAAAATTAATGTTTTTCCGTTGGCCGAACGTAAAGTAACCCTCAGTCGTAAAAATTCGAAAGTTTGCTAACTTGACATGTTGTCTGATACTGACATTTCTGTGACTTTTTTCGCACAATAAATGGCTGGTGGCGAAATTATTTGACAAATTTAAAATAATTGTGTTAGGTTGACCCATTGTTGATTAAAAAATTAATTGAATAGTTAATCAAAACAATTTGGTTGTAAATAAAATAATATACAAACCTAAGTAAGTAAGTAAAGGTTTCATTTTGAAATGGTTTACCTCGGCACAGGGCCGTATTAACTGGTGGAGGCGCCTTAGGCTACAATTCCCCAGAGCGCCTATTTTCCACAAAAAAAATTTGAAGAGCAAAAAAAAAAGGCCCTTTCCTCCATAGCGCATATTTTAAGTGCCAGGCGCCTTACTTCACCACCCGAAATAAAATTTGATGACCAAAGAAAAAAAAGGTAATTTCCTTCTTTTCTCTTTTTCGCGCCTATTTGCCTCATTCCAAAGCACCTTATTTACAGAGAAATTCGTCACCAAAATCCCCACCCAATCTAAACTTTTTTAAAAACTCCCATGTCTAGCCCCTATTATTCCCCTGTCTGGCGCCTATTTTTTCATGGCGCCCCACTGTGTGTCTTTCTTATAATCTAGAAAATATTTAATCAAATATTTTATTGTCCGGATTACGAAAAAATTAGGGAATTCTTTTTTAGATATCCGATAAGAGCGAAACAATAACAAATAAAAATTCAAGCAAAAAAATATGGAATGCGGCGAATTTGTTTTGGGACCTACAATACTGTTTATTATTTGCATTCGTATATTATGATTAGAACGCAATATTTTAAGAATTTGGTGCTTCGTTATTTTTCTGAAAATTTTTAAAAGGCTCTGCAAACTTTTGTATCAAAGTATGTATAATTAATACAAAATTATTTTTTAAATTTTTATTTAATAAGCAGGATATAACGTTATATATTTATGACTTGGTGTATTTTTAAATATTTTTTAACTGTTGTTTATTTTTCAAGAACTAGCAAATGCAGGATCCGTTATATATACAAGGTGTCCCGTATCGTTATGTTCAAATTTTGGGAACGTAAAGTACACTTCTTTTCAAGTAAAAAAACGCAAAACTTGTATATCCATTTTTATTTTTTATTTTTTTTTTTTTTTTTTTTTTGAGGTGGACATTTTGAAAATATTATCAATTGACCTTTTTTTAAATAAAATATTTTTTTATTTACTTTACGAACTTATTTTTAGTATTCTTTATTTACTTTTAGTATTATCTTAGTATTATCTTCAAATAACATTCATGGGCGTGTAACTTTGAAATAAATAAAAATGGATATACAAGTCTTGCGTTTTTTTACTTGAAAAGAAGTGTACTTTACGTTCCCAAAATTTGAACATAACGATACGGGACACCTTGTATATATATATATATACATTCGATCAATGACATTACAGTCAGATGATAAGGAATGCATTTTGATTTTGATTGACAAAATCAGAATTATCAAAATTATGGCTCATCGTCGAAATTACCGCACGTTTCCAAATATCCGATGTAAGTGTTTCTTAGCAGATTTGTAGATAGAAAAGTACCGGTCGCGAGTGTGATCCATGATGTTAAAGCCTTTTGTATCGATCTTTCCGAAGATACCGTTGAGCCTAAAACACGTGTTTGTGCCCCTCTGTTCTTGTAAATGATCTGTCTGAAAAATAAATATGGATGATAGCGAAAATCATAATAACCCCTACCTTCCCCACTGCGCAGTCCTCTTGCGGGCATGCTCAGTAAAAAATTTCTGACTAGCGAAAAACAAACAACAGGGCCGGGTTTTAATATTTTGTATATGATTCATTTATAAAGAAAATATACCAAGTAATTTTGTTTCTAGGTATACATATTTAAATATTTTATTTTAAGTCTGTATTCGTATTTCATAGCAGTCCCTAAAAAGTAAACCGGTTTTATATTGGGGAATATTTTTTGTTGTATAATTTTTTATTTTTCGGTCTTATCGCTGATTTTATTGAAATTTAACTTTTAAAGATATCAAAATCTAACGTGTGCCAATTTGTAATATTAAGAAGCAACTTTTTTTAAGCAATTACATCAGCTCTAGTCAATTTTTCTACTTTTTGAGATACGCCACTTCGTGATATTGTCGACGAAATTGCTTATGGCTACGTGTTATAACTTGAAAGTATGTTAAATTATTTTGATTAAACTGACATATTTTATTTTGTTTGATTATAAATGCATCAGTCAAATGCTAATACAGGGTGTCCGACTATATTTTAACCCATTTTGACCGCAAATAATTTTAGAACAAATAAAATTATTAAAATGCGGTGTTCGTAGGAAGCCTTAGATTTTTTAATGTTTCTTTTTATAACTTTGCCATTTGGTTGTGACATTTATTTCTTACGAAAACGGTCAAATTTCGTATATAGGGCAAGTTTGTTATTTTAAATGGAACGCCAAGTATATTTTTCTATAATCCTTAAATACAATTTTTCCCGTTTAAAAAAATTAACCCAAACCATGACTATTTCAAAAAATAATGGATTTATTGATCTCTAAAAATTGACTGCATGGCAATAAAGAGTATTATTTAAAACAGAAATTTTGCTACTTACTCATTATTTAATTTTGGTTATGCAAAACTTAAATTAAACAAAATTTTAAAAAACGCCAAGAATTACTCACAACGCACAAATGAAACACCAAATAACTATACCTGATACCGGTCGACCGTAGATGGGAGATTGGATTTGGGCGGCCGACGGCGTCAATTTTACCTGAATTTTACGATCGAGAAATCCCAAATTATAAATTAAATTAGGATGAGTGTGGTCCTGTCACTGTATAGGTAAACGTTTTCAGTTTTGCAACCATTATATTTATTAAAATACTGCAAATTTTGTCAATGTTGCCAACACTATATTGGGTTTTAACTGAAAAATGCTAACTTTTATAAGAACTGCGCATGTGCAAAGGTGTACAGCAATTCTCCCAGTGTGGGGTAAAAATTTCGTGCGCAGGTATATTGAAAATATATGGAATCTTGTAGATTCTTTTAATTACCCTCTATTTTTCAACCCTAATGATCTGTTATGGGATAAGTGAAGCTGCCCCTTTGTTGAAGATATCTGCACGTTTTAAACAATGTGACCTCAGTGTTTCCCTAGCGCTTGATTTTTGTGACTGCATTGTCAACATGGGTACAAGCGCTGCTGCTGCAACCTCACAAAGATGTAAGTGAAAAGAATCTGCCGATTACCTTATATCTAACTCAGATTGTAATATTTTAGTATCCCTTAAGATGGAAATAAACATTTCCGAAAGCTTGGAATAACCTTAATAACCTCCTGCAATCCTCAATATTATATATATATATATATATATATATATATATATATATATATATATATATATATATATATATATATATATATATACTCTGGTTTTGATATTTTTCTTAACTAGTCAGTCGCGACTACTCTCCTCTGTATATATATATATATATATATATATATATATATATATATATATATATATATATATATATATATATATATATATATATATATATATATATATATATATATACAGTAGTGGGGATGCAGTCTTTTCATTATTGAAAAGGAATGGTGGCCTGGATTTAGTAATGAAAACCCTTTTCTGTTTTGTCAAGCTTTCGAGAGTTTATTACTTTCTCCCTTCTTCAGGACTAACTAAAAATAAAGTTTTTACAATTATTTATTATATAATTAAAATTTATTTAAGTTTTTAGGTTAGTTTTCTAATTGTAAAAACTTTATTTTTAGTTAGTCCTGAAGAAGGAGAAAGTAAATACTTTTGTGCTGACAGTATGCATGCAGTAACGAGAGCAACATAAAACTTTTAAACTTATTAGCTTACAGTATAGCCTAAATGAGGATCTACAAACCGCAAGTTTTGTCAAGTCAACAAAAACGAGTTATGTATGAAATATTATATTTTAAATAGTGTTTTATGGCCAAATTAAAGATTTCCTAAGTAATGGTATTTATTCTATGCCAACTTCTTAAAAATGTTTGACATTTTATTCAAGTGCGCAGCAAATACTGTATATCCTAAAATAATCTCATATGCAAAAACTGCGGTTTGCAGATCACCTCCTCAAATTATCTCTAATATCGTTATTTTTTTATTGAATCTTGTTCTACATATGTATATTTATAATCTAGCAAATCTTATATATGGGATTGCTAACCCTAGTTTCGTCTTTAAATTTTTAGTTCTGAGAAAATGTCAATAAAACAACAGAGCAAAAAAGTCAATAAATGTAAATTATACTTGTGTAATAAAACATGTTTTTGTCGTTATGGTCGGTATTATTTTCGTGTGAAATATATCAATAGCATTTAATAGGTAGTTTTTATTTGTTGCAAACTTATTTAAACAGCAAAAAAATCTACATAACTACCAATCTAATATATCACATATTACAATAGGACTTCATTTTAAAAATTTTAAAAATCAATACTTGTATATTTACTGCTATAGTAATGCTTTGTACAAAAACAACTGTTTTCCAAACCAATAAATTTAAACATACATTTTTCTTATATATTTCTTACAATTCGCCCCCTGTTAACACCTGAATTAAAGCCCATATTAAGGTTTTTCAATGTGTTTGGCCTTCAAGTTCACATAGATTCCGGGAGCGCTATGCAAACAAAACACGAATATAGTATTGAAAAAGTGGCCATCGCAGTATTAAAATATGACTACAGGATTCAGAGAACATCAGTAATTAAGGGCTTTTTAAATGTTTTTAATATTTAATTTGTTTTATAACATACTGTAGATGGTAAGTTACAGACCTTTTTATAACATTATTTTTATTACTTTCTCTCTCTGTGAGTGCCCCTAGCACCCGTGGCTCCAAGGAGTTGGCCCACCGGGTATTTGCCCTGTTGCCCGGTGGCCCAGTTCGACACTGGATGTACGTACTAAATAAACAAAAAGTTTTATTTCCCGTCTCTGCCGAAAGGATTATGCAAATGTAATCATTTCGGTGCACTCCCTCAATTCTTCCTTAGATTTCGAACTGGACCTAATTCTGATAACCAAGTTACGGAGTTTGGTATAATCAGGGATGAGTTAGATTTTGGTTTGCTGCTTTATTGGATTCTGTTGGTAATGAAGGTTTAATACGATTTTCAAGAGTATAAAGTAAATTAACAGTATGCAAGTACAATTTTAATATTATTTGTTTTTAGGTGTTGTATGTCAGAAATACTTATAGTGTATGATCCGAATAGAAAGCGACTTTCATTCATCTGTTTACCGGTTAAAAACTCTTATATATTAAAAATAATATTTAAACAAAGGTATTGCTATGGGGTTGCCCAAAAAATTAGGTCAAGGCTATGACCAATTAAAAAAGTAAGTTTTGAAATTTTGGAGTGACCCTGTATACCGGCAATTTTTATTTTCTTTATTGTACATAACAGTACTAATATATTAGAACATTTTGTTTCTTAGATTTTTAGAATAAAGCTGTCGTAAATTTTTAAATTTACAACTGTGTAGTACAGAGTAGTACGCAAGTAGTATTCTAGAAACGAATAGCCCAAAAACTTAAGTTTGGTTTTATTTTATTGTTAAAATAAACATTTTTTTCTATAGTCTATAACTCCTACATTATACAAAAAATACAAAATATTAGTAACTTTTAATTGTGGTCATCATGTCTAATTTTTTCATAGGTTTTCATTGTAGAATGGTAATTTATGTGCATAAAGTGATACTTTTTTACGAATGAGAAGTTTGCCAGCACGAGCCGTTAGGCGAGTGCGGTAATCCCATGAGTAAAAAAAACACCTAATGCATCTGTTACATAGTTACATACCATATTTTCTCCACGACCGTATAAAAATTTCCCAAAATACCATTTTATACATGTTTTATTTATCCAAACCTATTAATTTTAATTTTTGCAGCACAGCCATTATATTGCAACAAAAAAATCATAGCCTTCTTTGCTTTTTAGAGATAATTATACTCTTCATAACTTTGCATTTATTATTTAATTTAAGAAAATTATATGTACTTACTTTTGTAAAAATAATACTCAAAAGAGTATTAATTTCCTTTTCAAATTCGTAGTCATCCTAATTAATTACTACTATTAATTGTCAATAATTTCAAAAAATTAATTTGCAAACTGTCAACTTTTAAAACTAGTGACACATGAACTAAAAAATAATGACGAAATCAAAGGTAACTTGGCAGTTTGGTTTAGTCGCGCTTAGTGTTACATTGCATAAATTTATATTTAAGTTTATTGTAGTAGGCACTGAAACAAACCTAATTCAAAGTGTGAAAAAAGCTTCGAAGTGTTAAAAAAAAGTTAACTTTTTTAACACTTTATGTAGTGTACTGGAATGAAGTACTTTAACTTCATGTTAACGATAAAAAACAGCATTTTATTTAATGCTCTGATTGTAATGCTAAAATTTACTGTATTTAAAATATACTATGCTACTTTTTTTTTTTTATTTATTTTTTAATATTATTCCAAATATCCATTAACCTTTTTGATAAAAATTGGCAGTAGTATTTATACCACTAGGGAGCTAAATAATTTAGCATATTCCTGACTATATTAAATAAGTTCAGTGGCGTGTCGAGCTGCACGTGAACGAATATATTTTACAATTAAACTGTTCGCTACTGACTTCCGGCAGTCTATATTTTATTAAAATTTGGCAAATACATATAAAACTTTTTTAATTTCTGTATATTTATCGTATCTTGCTCAGTTTTCAAAAAAAAAAAAAAATCACCTAATTGCAAATCTCTGAATCACCATAAAAACATTAGAAAAAAATGTATAACAATAATAGTAGTTCTTGTAGTATTTTCTGAACGAAAAATTTCTTGTCCAATTAAGAAAATAAAATACTTGTTTCGGTGGTTTATTAATTTCTTTTTTTGCCTTAATTTAAAAAAATCAAGACTCTTCAAATCTCTTGTCCCCCGTCAAATGGGATTATCCCATGTGACGGCTTGTTTTTAGTTTTTTTAGGATTTTTTTCTACGACCAGTAAATAGATAGAGCTTTAAGTTTATTCTCATTTAATAACCTATACTACGAGAGTATAAATATCAATTTTAGGCTAAAATATTTAGTAGAACATAAGTTACAGCGTTCTGAACGACCCCACCACAAAAAAATGGGCTCGCACTTCTCCCACAATTCCGGCTGATTGATTTATCTGAACCAAACCAAATAAGCGACGTTTGATCGTAATTTAATCCACGGAATGAAGTAGATCAAATTAATATACCAAAAATTGGACTCTTAGTAAACATTCAAAAATCTCAACTTACCTTCAATCGGCGATACCTGGTCCTAAGAGTATTCCTTTAAATTAGTTAATTAAATAATTTTAATGAATTCTATTTTAAGCCTATAGAAACTTGTATAAACGTATATTTGTATATAAGAGTGCCAGGTATCAAGCCGATTGAACACAATACGGTGGACTACGTCAGCGCTCCGAATAATTCCTTCTTGTAACTGCTGTATCTTTAAAATTACTTTTAATTTTAAAAAATTACTTTCCTATCGTATTCTAGACATGTTAAGAAAGCAATTTATGAAAAAACTAAAAAATCGATTTTTTGAGACCATCACATGGGATAATTAAGGAATAATAATGAGCAAGTAATTTAAAATAAATATACGAAGTAATTTAACCTAAATATACTAAACATTTAAAAGAGCTTTAAGAAAACACCACATTAGGTACATCTACCTTTATTAGTTTTGAAAATATGGCCATCCAAATTAGCCACTTTTAGTTCGCCTGGCAGGTATTTGTGCTCATCGAAGACGCCTGTCAATTTTTTTTTCAAACCTTACTATAAATGAACTAAATCCTAAAAATTTCAAGCTTACAGCTCCAAGTTTTTTTGTTTTTATTATTTTTTAAAACTTTTAAAAATATACAGGGTGATGATGTGCACGGCTGATGCGTGCCAGGTGATGATTTTCGTACTTCACTATACAAATTTCCAGCGTTATAGGTCTAACGTTATTCGAAGGGTTCACTAGCTCTCCTACTATATTGTCAAAACCACTTGCAACAAGAAATTTCAAAATTTAAAAAATTGCATACGATAAAAATTTCAGCAAGAAAAATGCCATGCAAGAAAACTTTCAAACTGTAAAAAGAGCATAGACAGACTCTGGATTTAATATTAAATTAATTATTTATGTTAAACCTTTTTTAATTTCACAATACTTTCTTAAAAATAATATGTATTCTAGAATGTTCTTGGCAAGTTTCTGGAAATGTACAAGTTTTCACTATTTTACTAAAAGCCCGTCTTATATTGCCTGTTAAATATTAAATCCTTGGCGTGTCTCTCTTTATCCGTGGATATTGATGGCTTTATGCAAATTTAAATCTCTTTTAGGACATTACTTCTTATCGATTCGTTTAGTAAATTTGCAGCAAAAGAGTACGAAGGCTCTGTGTTCAGTTCTGTGTTAGATTTCCGCATCTTTTAACATGAAACGAACGTAAATTATAGTCGGCTTAATAGGCTATGCAGAAGTAACTTAAATTTCATATAAAACAGGCACCGTAAACGATTTTATATTTTACAATTCAATGTGATACCTAAGAGTATTTTTATACAGTGTCCGCAAAAGAATTGGACACGTATGGAAATCTTTTTTATTTTAGAAATACTTTTTTGGCAATGCTTCTCGAGTAACCTAAAATTTAATAATGACATATGGCATTAAAATTAAATTAAAATATCAAAAAACAAGTTAGTTGGCTTGATATCTAAAATAATTATTTAAAAAAGTTGTTCAAAATTTAATTTCAGGCCGGTGCCGGTGTGTAAAATTTAAAATAAAAATAAAAAAAATTAAAAGACATTTAAAAAAAATCATCAGTCATTTTACTAATTTTATTTTTTTTATTTAAGAAGATTAGTTTTTAACTATTAAGTGACGCATTGATTAAAATTATCATAATTTTTGTATTTTCGTTCACATTTAAAACGACAAATATTAAACAAAAATATGACTTTTCAAGCACTCTAAAGGTCAAAGCACACAATTCTACACAACTCTTTAAATAACTTTTGTACTTTTTGATATTTTAATTTAATTTTTATGAATATCCCCGCAACCGACGCTTATTAGAAAGATATCATAATAAATTGAATTTAAGGTAACTCAATAAACAAAGTGATTTCAAAAAATTTATTAATATCAAAAATATATTTTTTTCCATATGTGTCCAACTCTTTGGCGGTCACTATATGACTGTCGGCCTTATTCACGAGGTGCCTTGTGCATTGATTAATTTTTAATGTCGGTTTTTGAATTAAGTCAACATTAGATTTCTTGCATATTCTGGGGTCCGCATTAATATTGAAAATCGTTTATTGGATATCTTTTAGATATCAGTGTAAAATAAAAAGCGGCAACACTGTCCTAATGTGGGGTTTTTAGTTTTTTAAAGTATCTGCTTGTATTTTACAAAAAAATAGAGGTTAGGATTTTGTTTTTTTATAGTTTTTGTGATTGGACTATCCCCTTAGCAGCAAAATAAAATCCTCCACAGAGAAAACTTCTAAACATAGAGTTAAATGTGATAAACATATATTTCTTTACGTTTTTATTATAACCTTCCAATACCGCATTATTATGTTCTACCCTAATTTTTTTAGCTGTTGTTTAAAGATTTTTATATATTCTTTTTATTTTTATAAATCAGCTATCGCTTGCTTTAGATTACCTAATGTACCAGGTGTCAAGTTATAAATTTTCACCCCCTTACCTTTTTTATTTTTTATTGTAAAATATAATTGAAAATATTAGTCTGTTGTGTAAATTTTGTAGTTTCCGAATTAGTAATCAGATTTTTATTATCTCTTAAGATATACAGGGTACGACAGAAAGTACGTTTTTTTTTTTAATGAAACACCCTATACATATATTATTTTACCATTAAAAAGATATTTTTAAAAACTTAAAAAAACATTACTTATACCTATTTCAATTAGTTTTTAAAATGTGACATAAAAATAATTTTTAGAAACGTAATAAACTTACATTCCCCTAACTCTTTTATTTTTTAACGTATAAAAGAAATAAAAAACCATTTTGATATGGTGATTCTGGAGTATCTGTATATCTCATCAGAAATATTTGTTCCCTTAAGATATACAGGGACGACAAAAAGTATGATTTTTTTTAAAGGGAACACCCTGTTTATTAAAGTACCTTTTAAAAGGTAATTTAAAGGGCGTTACAAAAATTCCATATTTTATGGGTCTATCTTTAATGAATTTGGAAATATGGACATAAATTATTCAGAAATTATTGACAAAATATCTACATAGATAAATAAGATTTAAAGTTATTCTTTAGATTTGAATGACCATATTTTACTAAAATAAAGATAGATATATCAAATGTAATTTTTTTTAAAGCTTTTTAAAAGATATTTAAATAAGTGATATAATATACAGGGTGTTTCATTTAAATAAATCATACTTTTTGTCCTTTCTGTATATTTTAAGAAACATTAAAAATATACTTTGTGATTTAAAAGCTACTGAATTAACCCAACAAATTAATATCATTTATTTTGAATAATAAAAAATAAAAAAAGTTAAGGGGGTCTAAATTTATAACTTGACACCCGGTATATTAAAGAAGGCCGCATTGTAATGAATAAAAGCGGTTAACCATTGTTTAATTGGTAGTAAAATAATATTGTAAAAAAATGGCCTTAAAGGTATATTTCATTGTAGAAGAATTGGCATGCGGTTGTTTTTGCCTGCTTTTGGACAATACGGCTTTCTGTAAAAATATTGGCAATTAAGTTTTTGTGTAGAGTTGACTGCTTTATACGTATAGTTAAGACCATATTTATTTTATTCTGAAAGCGATGCCGCCAAGTACACAAAAAATGATAAGGTAAACCAACCTTTTGAAAGCACACAGCCTCTGACAGAGCCTAATTACATATTTTTAGATAAATAAATAAAAATATTGCAAAAACACGTATTACGTACTTTAAAAACATCCTCCTTTTTCATCTCTGGCGTACCATAAAACCTGTAACGCATGGCATAGTTGTCGGGTTGAATATTTTTTGCTGCAATAAATCATTGTTCACAAAAGGGTTTATTTACTTTATTATTTTTTTGTGTACTTGGCGTCATCGCTTTCAGAATAAAATAAATATGGGTCTAACTATATTAAATTTTGTCCTAATATTACAAGTGCCAATGCTTAACCATTAAGACCAATATTAAGTATTCATTGTGTAAACACGTTCTTTATTTTATTGGTTAAAATCGAATATTTGAGGATTTTTACGTCAAAAGTAGTTATTCCCAATTGAGCACGGATTAAGCCAAAGCACCTGTATTAAACAGATGATTTAAAACTGACAGTCCCAACAAAAAACAAGTTGATACTGATGCTAAAAATTGTTTGAACGTTTTCCACCGATATCGACATTGTTGTCAAATGAAGCTTTATAACTTAAAACCCGCATTGAATCAAGTACATTTGAGTAACTCTATTTTATACATTAAACCAGCAGAAAACAAGATATTTTAAAAATTGAAAAAAAATGTTTATCCTATTAAAAAATATAATTTTTATTTTAAATCCAAATAATGAGTAAAATAAAAAGAGAAACAGGGTGTTCCAACTCTATTTACACTCGTGTATAACTTCGCCCTTGTACAGGGTATAACTGTACAGTGGCAAAGTTATTTTGTGTATAAATAGAGTTGGGACACCCTATATGTCCATGAAAGATAATATAGGAAAAACAGTATTTTTCGTTAAACGTCATTAATTTAGAACATATGACGTATTTTATAATATATCTTATATTTTAACACCAGGTAATTCCAAAAGGAGGACGTTTAGGATATATAAGAAGTTTTCGTTTAATTTTTCGTTGCAGAAACACCCTTTAAAATTTGTCGATATTTTACACTTTGCTTACAGAATAACTGCCAGAGGTAAACACACAGGGAAAATATTTTTAAAGTTATTAAAAAAAACTGTTTTTGGTTTTGGCAATCATCACAGCTTATGCAGTGATAAGAAAAAAAATACAGTGTTTCAGTATAGGTGTTACAAGAGGACAAATGGACCAAACATTTTTAAATTTTAAAACGAAATTTTGGGAAAACTGGTCGCATGGTCCAGAACTAATGAATACAAAATTTTACTCCAACTTAAAATTAAAAATATGGAAAGTACTCATTAACTAACTACTTTTGTTTTTAAAGACAAAATTGTATAAGTAAATGTTGTAGATAATTGAATTTTATGTCAAAGTTGGAAGTTAAAACATGAGGGTAAAAATATTTAATTGTAAATTTTTACATTACGCATTACAACTTTAATATTGGGCGAGAGAAAGCAACATTTAAAAGAAAGTTTATTAATTTTAAATATTTTTCTAAAAATTTGATGCCTTCATCTAAGTATTTAAAAAACTGTTAATGCGTAATATAAAAAATCGACAAGAATTTTTTTTAAATTTAACTCTTTAACATTTAATTTTGAGACAAAATGTAAATTTCAACAACATATACTAATAAAATAAAGGTACTTTACTTTTGGTTCTTTTTATATATTTTTAGTTATAAGCATATTAACAATCGGAGTAAAATTTTGTACCTTCAAAAATTCTAAAAGTTTTGGTACATTTGTCTCCTCGTAACACCTATCCTGGGACACACTGTATAAGCTCAGAAAAAATATTTTGTACGTGGTATGGGTCAATTTTCAAACTAAAAATACAAAAAATTAAAAGTCATTTTCTTAAAAAATCTTTCAAATGTTTTCAGGTAATAAACAAATCTCAACTTTTTGCTAATAAAGTAATTTAATTAGTTCAAATGTTTATTTTTTTAATCATATTTAAACCGACAAAATTAACAAAAAATGAGGCAGGTACTCTAAAGCTGTTTACACACTGATGAAACGTATCTGACACGATCGATTCAAGCAACTAGTGTGTATGTTAGGCGATTACTTCGTCAATTTTAGACCGAATTAATTTTTTTTATTATAAGAAAGAGTGCCCCTTGGCTTTCTCATTGCCCTATGTTGTTCATGCGGCAATACTGCCTTCAAGCTGATATATGCTTAATCAGGGGGATGTATTCAGAATCAACAACCTTGGGGTAAAATTTACTCCTTTTACTAAACTGAAAAATATACTACAGTAAAAAGCACAGGGACGTTTTATTTTTTGATTGATTTGCATTGGGGGATCATGGTTAGTTCTAGTTAGTTAACTCTTTAAGAATTTAAAAATATACAGTTTTAACTAAGCCTAGTTTTAAGTAACCTAAATTCCCTTCCACCCCAATGTGACCAATGAGTTTTGGATGACCGTCTGTAACGTCTCAGACCAATCAAATTACAGGTGCCTGTGCTTTTACTGTAGTATCTAAAAGAGGTGGTAGTGTTTTTTAGTGTAGTGTATTAGCAACAATAATATGCAATTAAATTTTACAGACATCACCCCAGATTCTTAGATTCATTTGCGTCTAATCATGTAGGCGTAAAACCTACAAATACAGACACATTTAATTTAGAATTGTCCCAGAAGTCCAATAATTTAGAAATATATGGTAAATTAAAATTTATAAACTGGAGCCATTTCCAGATAAATTGAAAGGGAACGGAACTTAAAAAATATATAAAAACCCTTTTCTTTTCGGAGGTACCAAGTTTAATTTTAGTATGTCCATGTCTAATACTTTAGGAGTTATGGCTTGTCGAATAGACTCGTTGATACCCGGTATAAATAAATAATATTTTTTATTAAATTCTATTTTTGCTGATTTAACGTGTTTTCCGACCATTTCATCTCAACTTAGGATGGGATTAGCGTGTCAATGTTGATAAATGCGAATCTAGATAAATAAATCTTATTAAAGGCTGTAATTACAACTAATTTATGTGGCAGTCACCACCCTTAATTTAATCATATGGTTTTTGCTACGTATACTTAAGGGCAGAGATGACGAACCTATACGTATCAATGTGCCATTTTTCTAAATAAATGTTTTGTGAAGTGATAAACGTGCCATCAAATAATTTTAACTTTATGACTATTAAAAGAATAATAATAAAATATATCTTCCTCACATTTTCTTCAAAGCGCATAATAAATTTTGTACTCAGTGACATGCCTAAAATAATATGTCGCGTGCCATTAATGGCATGCGTGCCTTTGGTTCGCCATCCCTGTTTTGGGGGATATCATTTTACAGTCTTAAATTATTTAAATAAAAATATCTATACTTTAAAAGTATTTAAATGTCTAACGCATACATATAGTGATTCCGATTGGTAGGGAATATAATATGATATTAAAAATACAAGAGATAAAAAGATGGAAAAATGAAAACAGTTGTGGGCCATTTAATGGTGAATCTAATGCCGTTTTGATGACGGCTGTATCTTGTTTGGTTTTCGAGATATTTTCCAGAAACTAAAAATGTGCATTTCTAAAAAACTACTGTTACTTTGAAAATTGGCAAATTAATTTTTTTACTTAAGTTGGCCATGATTCTGAAAGCTATTAGCTCTATACTTTGGCCACAATAAATTGATAATAAGTACCCAGACAGCACTCGACCTCCCTGGGAAAGTCTAAGGTCATGCCTCTAAGGCTCTGTGATTATCCAATGGCCCTCCAAGTAGGACTTTTATAGACCACCATAGGCCAGGCTTTTGGGATATCCTTAGAAAATACTTTAGGAACTGTTGTAGGCTACCATGTTTCTTTCCAGCAGGTTTTGCCAGTAGATTCCCTCCTATAGAGATTCTTAGGTGATCCAATATGTTTTTTCTACAGACATCCTTAGGTGATCCAATATTGGATATTTAACATAAGGATAACTAAAATATTCCATTGGGATTTGTTTAACAAGCCAGAAATGGGATATCCTATATTGGGATACATATGGATGCCCAGTGACTTTCCAATCAGAATTTCTAGTGAATTTCTTCTTAAGAGATCCTTAGGTTATCCAATATCGGATATCCCATTTAGGGATGACTTACTTATAAATCGCTTAGCCTTAGCCCTCTTTTTTTTCTCCCAGGTAGCCGTCTACTTGACCGGTAGCACTTCCGCCTGAAGGCTTATTGTACCAAACTCTGGTTTTACTGTACCCATTTCAGGTACCCTAGTTATAGGTTTGCTGTGTGCGTACCGTATGTTTCCGGGGGCACTCTAATATCCCCAAAGATTGCCTGTCTTTTGTGATCCAATGCCTTACACTCTGACAATATGTGGGTTACTGTTTCGGTCTCTGCTCCGCATATCTGCAGTCCAGATCTCCGTTGTATATTCCCATTTTATTTAGTGTTCTTTCACTGGAGCACGTCCGGTGATGAAATCTGTGATTGTTCTTAGCTGATTCCTACCCATTTTGAGTAGTTCTTGAGCTCTTTTTGTGCATGTTCCTCTGATGTATATTTTTCCATGCATGTGTTAAGGCAGCCTTTTTCAGTGTAGTATTTGCTGGTCCTTTACCCAGTTTTGTACCGCACTCCGGAAGGTACTCTTTAGCACTCCAATGACCTTGTTTTGGCCTGACGTATGTCGTGGCTGACCCCTTCTAGCCAGTTCGTCTGCGTTTTTATTGCCTCGAATTCCGCAATGCCCTGGCACCCACATCAATCTCGTGTTGTTGTGTTCCGCCAGTTCCCTGTGTTTCTCGAGGCATTCTAGTACCAGTCAAGACGATACCTTGGGATCACCTCTTACAATCACAATTGTTATCTCCTACAGTTTTTAAACCCATAGCATGTTCTTTTTGCCATCATAGATAACCCACATTTAGATCCGCAACATCGGCACACCGCGCCCCCCGTTCGCAGTCTGACCGTGACGGTCATTAGCTACCGCACTCCGAACGGAAACCCCAGTCAAGGCGTCGGAGATTCTTTCCGATAATGCGGATACTCCGTTTGGATCCTGCGCGTCAAACCTCGGGGATGAGTGGTATCCCAGCGCACAAATAAATTTTTTCGTCCATAAAAAGAAACTTTTGTTTCGCACTGATAATAACATTGGCAATTCATCAAGATCAGTGTATCTAATATACTATTATTTATTTATAATTAAACTAACAAGCTACGGGCAATAATGTTATTTACGTACACTTACTTATACGTATTAAAATAAAACATTTAATTTAATTAAATGCATCTATCTACTTAATCGTAGCCTGTCATAGAATAAATTATATAATTTTTTTGGCACCCTGAACGTACATATTCTGGTACCGAAAAATTACGCCTTAAAGTTTTTTTTTTGTATAGTGACTGTAAAACTGCAATTAAAGTTATTTTTAAAAAAAATTAGGATGTGTTGTCTCATGAATAACAAATTAATAGGATATTTGGATTTTACCAAAATTCTGTCATTTGGCAATTAAACATTTGATAGTCGGCTTTCAATCAATCATTGCCAATTAACAATTTAGCCTACTATTATTAATCCTTGACCGCATAAACGAGTAGCTGATTTTGACCTCTTCCTGAATTAGTTGTAATTGCAGCGATGTTAATCCAGTTTATATCAATTAATTCCAGAACACTTGTTCAAGGGTAATTAATTTAAACAAATTTATTAGGAAAAAATATATGCAAAAAATATAAAAAAAAATATTCTTTAAACAAAAAAAATTAAATTATTCACTTTAATAACATTTTGCACATACAAAATATTAGGAAGACACAAGTTATAAGTGTCAAGAACAAAAATCAACTTTATTAACTTAAATTTTAAAAAATACCTTTAGGGTAGTCATAGTGATGGCTAAGTACTTTTTACAAATTCTAACCTGACAACTTTAAAATAATTTTATTGAACGATTTTACTTGGCTTGAAAAGTTTTTTTATTATTCATCTAAATTCTGTCACTGTGTAGAAATCAAGCCGCAATCATTCGCCAAACATCCGTCCAAACTAACCAACCTGTTTGCGTGCTCCTTTAACGCCAAAAACCGACAAGCACTGAATCACCGGCGAATCATCCATCAAGTCCTTGAATCGACGTGAATTTCGTTCACGTCCACGTCCGAGCTTTGTAGCGCGGTATGCGGCCTGGAGAAGAACGGCCAATTGTTGCCGTTGTGGCTTAAGGAGGCGGATAACTTGCGCTCCGCGAAATTGCTTTTAATCCTTTAGTTATCAAAAAGCGTTTGATATACAGGTTAGTGTATCTTTTAAAGGAAAAATTCAAATGGTATAAGTATTAATTTGCATCAGTAATATATCAAAATGGAGGTGATTAATAAAAGTGTACTTTATTATGCAATGTTAAATTATTATCTGGATGTTTAGGACTTATTATAAATATTAGTTAAAAAGCTATACGGTTTTATTAATTTAAACATATTTTATTATATAGTAAAAAATATCTAATTGGTGGCGACGTTATCCAACCTATCGGGGATCCGTCGACTTATTTAATTCAAAAAATTAGGTATACGTTAATATAAACCACATATTTAAGCAATTAACTTTCTTTTTAATAGATACTTATACTGTGTGTCCACCGATAGACTTAACTATATTTGTATTTTTTTTTAATATTTCGAAAAAAGTTATTTTTCATAAAAATGTTTATCTTATCTGAAATGCCAGAAGCTATAGTAAAAATCGCTGTGAGATATAAAGGGTAGTTCAGAATTGCGAAAATATTACATCAAAAAATAAAAAAATATAACTTAAACTGTTAAAAATTAGGTATTTCTTGACAAAGATAACTTTAATTATTCTTTATGAAGTTACCACGTAAATATTTCGCTTTAATATTTTCTAAAACTTTAAAACCAAAGTTAGTTGTTAAAGTGGGTCTTGTTACACAATTTTTATTTAACATAAAAAAAATACTTTTTTATGGGAAAAATTATTTAACATTTTTGTCTCTGCATCACGCACGTCATTTTTAACAAGTAAAGGACCCCGCACAAACTTTATGAAGTTGTGCCCTTGATTAAATTTGCTAAAACTTGGCATAGAGGCAAGTTTTAGCATGCTGAATCAAAAGTCTTACTAGGTGTAACCTCCTAAAATCAACCCTAGACTCCCCACGCCCCCTGAAATTCCATTATACGCCCTAAAGTTGGTTGCCATGTTTAAGGGGTATATTTATTTGAGTTTTTACACTAAGGTATCTTTTTAGCCTCAGCTTGAGCAAAAATAACCCCACGCCCCCGAATCTAAATATAAGCCCGAAAGTATGTTACGGGTAAGGGGGTATATTTATCTGTATTTTTGCACAGAGGTAGCTCTTAACCTTGGCGCCGCAAATGAGCAAATTAGGCAATTCACGTTGGGAGGCATTATATATATAAATAGGTTTTGTCCGCGGCTTCGCACGTGTTAAATTTACAGTAAAACAATTTCTCTTTCCTATACCGTAACGATTTTTAAATATTATTATATACATATAAAACTCCTTGAATTACTTTGAAAATAAAAACCGCATTAAAATCCGTTAAATAGTGATAAGAAACTTAATTTAAAAAATTGGGTACTTATTTAATATGTTTTTTAAAAATACTAATAATCTTTACATTGGGGCAATTTTGTAAACCTTTGGATGGTTTAATTACATGCATTTTAATGGTCAGTTTTTTAATTATATAACATCTTTTTGACCCACGCTGTGTGGCAATTCTATATTTTTTTATAAACCATAGAAACCTGTGCACAATTCCTCTTAACACTTTTTTTAATTGCAATAGTAACGTCAATATCGAATTTTAAATGTAAACTATTATTTAAACACTCTGTACACGTCCTCTTTTTTATATTATTATACAGGGTGACCCACCATATTCGACACGGTCTGTAGCTGGATGACCATGGGGTTTTAAAAAAGTAAATACTGGGGTCATATACAGGTCGGATAAGACCACAGTATAAAATAATTTTAGTCTATACAGGGTGTCTTAAAAAAGTGTGACGTATCAAAGTTATATTTTTGTAAATGGAACACCCTATATTTTATGACGGTTTTAGATTCTACTTTAAAAAATAACTCAAGTTTGTTTATGGTACTAAGTGTCTAATTTTATTCGTTTTTGTGATATTTGATTTTTTTGAAAAAGCAGAGGTAAAATTAAATTGATTTTGCTTTAACACTTTTAACACTTTAAACTTTAAAATAAGTAACAAGATTAGAAAAGGTCTGCCATATCATACGTAGGTCAAATCAAGATCAAATATTGTACAGGGTGATCAAAAAATAATTTCAATTTTTCAGAAAATCAAATAGCCATATCTCTCTTATTTTAAATGGAACACCCTGTATTTTTTTACGTCACATGATGACAAATAAAATACTCTTTTAAATGGTGTAAAGGTTGCCTATACCTATCTTTTGTGCTTTTTAATAAAATCTGTTTTTACAAATTTTTAGTCCAAATGTTTATTTAAATTAAAGTTGGCTGTGACATAGCAGCCATTAATATTTTTCTTAAGAAAATAACAACGACTATTTATTGATTACTAGTGTCTTAGTCAGTTTAAAAGAAACTTCAATGATTTTAAATAAAAACCCTTCTTCGACAACAACAAGATGATATAATACTGGTAGGATGTGAAAAAAATGGTTTACTTTAGTCTAGAGTTAATCCTAAAAAATATTCCAGGAGAAACCATCTGATAACCCTAATAGTTGCTTTAAAAATTTGACACAGTGATTATGAATAATGGAAGAAACGAGTTATAGTTCACAGAATGTCATCATAACTGACCAGAGGCGTTATTAGGATTGTTTAAAAACACAAGTTTTGTCATTACCACATTCAGCTGAAATCAGTGTTATTGGAAGTATGTATATGTATAATCTATGATCTCGATATGATCTACGTATGCTTAGGCAGACTCTTTCTAATCTTGTAACAAATTTTAAAGTTTAAGGAGTTTATATTGTTAAAATAAAATAAATTTAATTGCACCCCTGCATTAAAAAAAATCAAATATCACAAAAACGAATAAAAATAGACACTTGGTACTAAACAAACTTAAATTATTTTTTATTTAGAATCTAAAACCGTCATAAAATATAGGGTGTTCCATTTAAAAAATATAAACTTTGATACGTCACACTTTTTTGAGTCAGCCTGTATAGAGTAAAATAATTTTATACTGTGTCCTTATCTGACCTGTATATGTTTCAGTATTTACTTTTTTAAAACCCCATGGTTATCCAGCTACAGACCATGTCGAATATGGTGGGCCACCCTGTACATATAAATCTTTCTTTTCAATCACTTTATCTATTTTAAAAAACTGCATCAAAATTCGTTAAGTAATATTAAATTTTAAATGGTAACTATTTTTTTGAAGATTCTGTATAAGTTCTTTTTTTTTTACTTATTATTATACATATAAACCTTCCTCTTGAATCAGTCTATCTATTAGAAAAAAACCGCATCAAAATCAGTTGAGTAAGATCGAATTTTCAACGTAAACTATTTTGTTAAACACTTTGTACATTTTCTTTTTTGACATTATTATACATATAAACCTTACTCTTGAATTTATCTATCTATTTAAAAAAACGCATCATAATCCGTTGACAATAGTAACGTCAATATCGGGTTTTAAATGTAAACTATGTTTTAAAACACTCTGTATATGTTTTTTGACATGATCGTACATATTAACCTTCCTCTTGAACCACTTTATCTTATAAAAAAAAGCGCATTAAAATCCATTGAGAATAGTAACGTCAATATCGAATTTTAGTTATAGTTTATCCAAGATAGCCGACCCATGCCCACTTCGTTGGGCATTAATGTCTGAACTTTTTGTTTAATAATAGTAAAATATAGTCTTTAACACTCCTGCAGCGGGACTCGGTGCTCTATAGAATTCTACACCTCGCTTTCTATCGTAGATTTCTACTCGAGAAGTCGGTAATTGCACTTCTTGGTATTCTGTGTCACAATATACTAAAACACCGGAAATGTCCGTAAAATATCTATATGAATACCAATACTTCTCTGTCTAAACTGTGCAAGATAAAAAAGGACACATATACAGCTATTGCGAATTAGATTTTAATAATTGTTTTTACCACGGAACAAAAAAGGGTTAGGTTTTTAATCGATTTTTATTTAATTTTATTTTCTTTTATTCTTGAAGTCAATTTTGCACTATGTAGCAGATATTATGTCTATCGGATACTCCCTCCTTTTAAAAATTTAAATTTTTCTGAGGATTAACTTAACCTATTTTTTAAATATATAGGTATCAATGTTCCCTACTGTAAATAGGTTAAATCAGTAAAGCAAAAATATGTGACCAATTTATCTAAACTAAAAAATTTAATAACAAGTTAGCTTTATACAATTGTAAATCTTGCAAAAATCAAGGTTACATTGGTTGGACAGTAAAAACACATGGCTGGAACTAAAATTATATTTTTTTTATCAAAAACAACCAAATAAATATATAAATCATAGCAAACTAACGAACACCTAAATTTATTTTAGGGTTATTTACGACTTTTTAAAATTTTGGTAGAATTCGACACGTTCGGAGACCTCGCTTATAGGCGACCAATTTAATCGACGTCAAGCGTGTTTTCTTGCCACAGAGTGCGAGTGAGGTAGAATGAAGCCGATTTGTAGAATATTACAGTACACGGAGTCCTGCTGCTGAATAGTGTAGCTGTCTGATTGTGAAAGATTTTTTATGATAGGTTCAGTACTTCCGAAGATTAGCGGCTACAAACCCACAAAGTTACAAACTTTACCTCGTTTTATATTTGTATAGATAAAGGGAAAAAAGCACATGGGCTAGCACATGGATAAGGCTGATCCGCAAAATAATTTTCTTGTGGTTTATTGAGGTAAGGACCTTTTATATTTTTACAAAACATTTATTTTAACAAATCTACTAGCTACCAGATGGGCCTTGGGTTTTTAAATCTGTAAAAAGCATTGTGTGCGTTTTATACAGATAGGACCTTTTTTTTGTTCTCAAAAATGTTTACGATAGGGTGCCCCACAGGAATACATTGCTTTAGATAGTCCTAATCCGGCACTGTTATTTTGGCTCTATCACCCCTACCATTTATGACATCACCCCAGTGGCGTATCCACCGGTGTTCCATGTGTTCCGTCGAACACGGGCCCGGAGGTCCCAGGGTCCCGGGCCACTAAGTATTTTTAAAATAAAACTAGTCGGTACGAAACTATAGGATTTTTTAATATTGCTTTAAATTTTATATGCAAGTACCAGTACCGTCCCTGCGAATTTAATTTCGGAGTTCGGAGAGGTTTTAAGTTTTAACAGGGCCCGGATTCTTAACTTCTCGATAGGTGACGACTCGATCGGTATCGAGTTCTCGATATTCCTTTCGAACCTATCGGCCTTATTTTCTCATCTGTTTTTACGTAAATAATTAATGGGATAAAGACTCATTTAATAAGGATAGTGCCTAGTTATGGAACTTGGGAGATATTAACTCGGAATCGAATTTCAAATAAGTTAAGAATCACCATTCGGTAGCGACTCGATACGTTACGTCTCGAAACAGCTGTTAAGAATCCGCCTGCAGGTGTCGCATCTCAATTTGAAATGAAATTAAACCAAAGAGAATAGACAAGGATAGAGGATCAATCGCCGTTTCGAAAAGTGGCACAATTTGAAGAATGGGTCTGCGGGATGGCAGGGCATGCGCATACGCACTCCCAATGTCAAAATCGGCGGTATATTCAAAAACATTTATTTATTGAGTAAATATACATAAAACATTATTAAAAAGTGTAAAATGTGGTTTATACTGAAATTTATTAATATTTTAATGACTAAATATTGGTAATTTAGTGCTAATGGTGTATTAAAATCTATTTGGTAAAAGTCTATTTTTTCTTAGATTGGAATAGGTTAATGTGAAAACATGTATAAAAATTTTAGGAAAATGAGAACTAAAAATGAAAATCTAAATAGAATTATTTCTTGAAAATTAAACTTTTATTGTGAGATTACATATTTAGCATAAAGAATGGTTGTAAAATGTAAAAGAAGTGTATAATTTACTCAATACTCAATTTATTCATGTCAATACAAAAATTGTTTACATATGTCAATAAAATATTATTCTAACTAAAGACTGCAAAACAAGGCAACCGAAAGCTCATTTAACCTACATAACACACTAACAAATTTAAAGAAATATATGAAAATAGCACGCTTAAACTTACCAACCAAATACATTTTAGATTTATTTTGATTCTATTTAGTTGAAAGGTATTATAGTGTATAAGTTAATATTACTTATACTGAGAAAAGCTTAGTAGGATTTCAGTTTCCATAGGCCACTGTGCTTGGTCCATTTTATTCGATATCTACATACGTGTTTTTTTAGGTATGAGGAAGCAGATAAGATTGTAGGTTTTAATTAACAATGAAAATTTAAGTTTCCACATTACTGGATACTTATTTTGAAATAAAATATTTCATATACCTACCACAGAAATCAATTAATATCGAATGGTTGAATCTTATCGTAAAATTAATAATAAAGTTTGCCTTATGGTACGAACTTAAGTAGACAACACTCTATATCTTGGTTTGTACCTTAACTGGGTCAGTTATTAAGTTTTTAAAGTGTTTAGGCCTTTTTATTTTTTCGCATTAGTATAATTTTTAACACTATTAATACTTTTTAAACTGGTCATTTGTCTGTCTTTTATAGTTCAAGCAAATTTTTTAAATATAGGGAGTGATGCACACAGAAATCCTCTATTGGTTCATTGTGCTTTTACCTCCAGCAAGATATTCATTAAATATATTTTACGTATTTATATAAAATATTAATGTATATAATATTTTGTTAAAAAAATAAATCTTACATAGTGTTAATTTGTTTTTATTCAAAAAAAACAACGAAAATAATTTAAAAAATAATTTATTTAAAAAACCAATAAATTTTCATTTAGAACACAGATCACATGTAAAATTAAACCGAATTAAACACAAAACAAATATACAGCCACAACAATCACAAAACATCAGCCATATTGAACATATGAAAGTCAAGAGTTTTGACATTTATAACAGCCAATAGCAAGCCGGAAAAAGAACCTCCCATGCGCATGACGAGTAATCCCGCTGTGTTAAGTTAACCATCAAACCGGTTAAAGTTCGCAAGATATTTGGTTGATTGTATTGATTCAGACACAAAAATGTTACGTAAAAAGTACGTACTGAAACAAAAAATTATCAATAAATCCATACTTTATACCAAGCACGTGCTTTTTACCAACTTTAGGCAAGAATAAAATAAAACTTTGACGAGCTCTTTCGGTCGCTGAACACAATCACAAGTCGCAGGTGTGTGCCATTTTTTAATTGGTGGAGGTAAATCAACTGTTTCTCTCCCCTTGTCGATTCTCTTTGAATTAAACCTATTATTTCTTGCAAGTAATAGATGGCAGGTCAAATCGAACGGTGCAGGCAGCGGCGCCACGTGTGGTTTCTACGTCCAATTACGAGAATTTCTCTAGGTGGTGATTCCCCAAATGTTAAATCTGTGAGTTGTTACTGGTGGACTAATAGAGTATTATTTGTGTTAGTAGTAGCTTTTAGTTTTTTTATATATTTCTATATCTTTTATTTTTATTAATAAAAATTATTACTTGCAAGATATCTGTTGATTATATTGTATATTTTTAGCTATTTAATCAGTACCCTCTCGCAAAACCTTAAAACTGATATAAATTTAATATTTAATAGGGGCCCGAGAATCTGATGGAACACAGGCCCGTAGCTACCTTGTTACGCCACTGCATCACCCTGTATAATTAATAAACAACGGTTACACCTATTCAAGGAATAGTATACGATCAGAACAGTCGCCGAATTTTGTAAATATCACCCACAAAATTTCATTTTGTTATCTATCCAATTTGTAATTTGGAAATTTGATTGTATTTTAAAATAGACCCTTGACAAATGAGTTCCTCGTGCACAATCAGCATTTTTGATTGCGGTAAACTACATTTTCTGTACAATGTATCGACATTTTGTTTTTATTGGCATGCGGTAGAATATTTGTTTCAATTTAACATAAACTAGGATGAACATGTTCTCTTTTTTGTCGGTTTGGCAAACTCGTTTAAAATTCAATTTGTTAGTAAAAAAAAACTTTAAATAGATGAGTTTTCATACTGCAATCTACGATAATACTGTTATAAAATGTATAGAGACAATTAACCTTAATTAATCTGTTATGTATATCAAATATAAACATGATTTTCTCTGCTAACTTTATAACTTGGCTAATATTTTTTACGTATTTGCAAACTTTGTACCTTCTCAATGCATTTTTTATAATCTTATCTGGTAATATTTTAATTATTTAAATATTTATTTACTACGATATTTAAACAATTATTTTTTACAATACAATATATTGTTGTTTACTTTTTATGAACATACTGGTAAATATTTTCTGTTTTTATTCAATATTAATTAAAATCAACCAAGTTTTTATTGGTTTGGTCATCTCGTTTAAAATTCAATTAGTTTTGTGTAAAAAATCGTTAGTGTAATTTATTTGCATGGAAACCGTAAGTAACGTTAAATACAGTGACCGTCAAAAAATTTAACACATACCAATTAAAAATTATATATATTTGTTAAATTTTTAAAAAGTTTTTGGCAGTTATCTCTGCTTCCTGTAACCTGAAAATCAATAATATTCTACGATTTGGCTCATAGGCGGGTGTTTGGGAAAACAATTAATAAATATTAAATCAGAATATCAAAAATAAAGTTAGTTGACGTGATATCTAAAATAGTTATTTAGAATTTAATTTTAAGGTGATATCCAGAACTAACCAGAATTAACGAAAACTTAAAGAAAACATCTAAAAATTTTTAAAAAATGGTATTTAATTTTTTTTTTACTTAAATCACAAATCACAATGTTATTAATTAAAATAAGTTTGCTGGCTATAAGGTGACGCACGTATTTGATTAATTTAAATTTTTGTATTTTCTTTCACATTCAAAATTGGAAAATAAAAAAATATATATAGCTCTAAGTGGGTAAACCTGTTTTTTAAAAGCTAAATGGTAATTTAAAAATCTTAACAAGACAGATTATTTTACAATGATGTATTGAATTTGTTTTAAAGTCTACTTGTGTTACAGATATAATTAATTTAAAAGCTACACTCTCATGTGTGTATCAACATTAGCTTAATTTAATGATGGTGTGCATTAGTTTTAAACAAAACAATTACAAAATTGCCCAAAAAACTGGTTTTTCTAAAGTACTATTTTTTGAAAATGGCCCTTCCTTTTTATAACTTATTGCATTTTGATTGTAAAAATCTTAATGTAGCTCTTGGAAAAAACACGTTTACACACTAATGCCCGGTTTTATAATTGCGAGTTCAGTTTAGGTTCAGTTAAACTCGAGTGGTACATGAACCTGTCCAATTTAAAATATAGTAATTGCCAAATTTTTTTAAATAATTATATTTTTTCCATTTAGGTCCACCTCTTTGGCGGTCACTGTATGCCAGGAGCGTAGCTACTGTCGTATTAGCCCGGGCCCCAAATATGTGTAAACAAAAATTGGTGGTAGAAAACTGTAAAATTGTCGGTTAAATTGGAAAACTAGGCATTTTTTTTTATTCTTAAAAGGTTTTTAGGGCCCTTACAACTTCCCTTTCCTTTTTACTTTTTAACTAGCATTAGCATGGATTAAAAAAATAGGGGTTGTAATGTAAATGTGTGTGTAAGGTGTGAAAACCAATTCTCCGAGCATAGGGAATTAAAAGCATAGTAAATATTCAAGGTGGTGTCCTGACCATACATGCAAGCGGTGTGCGGGCTGCAGCCCCTAATCGTTCTACTTACATCGGCGTGCTCAAGTACATACTAGTTTGGCGGAGGGGATCATTCACATTGATTTTACTTAGGACGGCGGCTTTTTTCGGTAAGGTAGGTGAGGTTTGTCTCCTATTGGGATTTCGTACTATTTTTACAAAAAAAAACTTTCACGTCTTATAGGCAGTGCCGGCCGAGTGGTGAGCCATGAGGCGACCGCCTCCAGGGGCGGAATAATGATCCGCTTTAACATAAAATTTTGTATTTCCTTTGCTTATGTTGCCAAGTTTTTCACACTAAAATAAAAATTTAAACATTTTTTTATATCAGGGATTTTCCAAATTTGTCAGGGCGCCCTCACTCAGCCAATATGTATACACTCGTGTCCTCGAAAGTGCTGCATGTAAAAGTACAATGCATGAAGTATGTGCTTTACATCTCGCTCGTTAGGAGCGTTGCCCCTGTTTACATATTGTGGCTCCCTAGGGATTGCCACGGCGCACTTTTTGAAAACCACTAATTTAACCAATTATGTACCAGTATAATGCCGTATATACAGAATCAGCAAAATAAAGTCATTCATAGGCAATGTGTGGAAAGGAGACGGTCTAACGCGAATGCCGGAATATAAACATTTCGGATAAGATGACTAAACTTCCTTTGTTGTTGCTTTACTGGCCCTTTAGGTATTGCTTATACGGTATATTTTTTTAACATTACAATCAACTGAAAAGCACCAACGCCGGTACATCTTAGCTTATAAAAGGCAGCATTGTAAGATCAGAAAAAAACTAATGTATTTTATGTAAATTTTTATTCCTAAAGTTCAAATACCGTTTAAGCTATACCTTAAAGACAGAGTAAATTGAAACACATTTATTTAAAGATTAAGTTATTTGTTTTTTGAAAAAACGATTTATTACGTCAATCTTGGTATTTACCTGGGGTGGCATGGCAAATTCATGTATACAGGGTGCTTCAAAAAATAAGCGACGTACATCATTTTTTCTTAAATACCGGATTCTGCAATAAATTCTAACTATGTTTCATGTATCATGTCCTATACCTAAAGTCAACATTTGCTTAGAAATTTACCATTGGTTTCTTCGAAAATTTGTGAAGATAATTAAGTTAGAATAATTTTTTAATTTTTGGAGAAACGCTCAAACACGTCTATCCACACTTTTGTTTGCTTTTTTTCATTGTTAACTTATGTTTACAGGGTGACCCAAAAACAAGCATCGCCCGTCAACTATGCTTTTTTGTTAATGGAAGCACTTATTTTTTTATCATATTATGATTTCAAACTCTGCATTGAATTTCAACTACTTTTTAAGTACCATGTCCTATACCTTAAATAAACATTGATCAAGAAATTTAGTAATAAACGTAAATAAAGAGCGAAAAAAATAAATAAATGGTTGTCGCTTATTTTTGGATCACGACCATTGGTAATTTTAGTTATAGGATAGCTTTATAAAACAAAATTAAAATTTTATGCATGATTAAAAAATGTAAGCAAAAGGCATTTCTGTAAAAAAATATTGTGAGAAATTTAGCTTGGCCACCCCTTGGACCATCCTTTATAGATAAAATTACTAAGAAAAATTTCAGCTTAAAATTAAAATCAATGTGTTCAAGTTACTGATCTCGATGGATTGCCAATGTTATTACCTGCGCGAAATAAAAGTTACATTTCATGGGCGAAAAAACGGGTTTGTACGCAAGCAAATTGAGGGTGAACGCGTCTGGCGCCAAGTAGACTATACGCAGTATCGAAAACAATTTGTCGACGGCGTCCTGGTTTTCTGTTCGGAGTAAGGTAGCTAATGAGCGTCACGGTCAGACCGCAGACGGAGGTACGGGGTGCCAATGTTTGTACTTTGCCATGGCTTTTAAGTGCGCATGATCGTCCACCTGTCCATTTGTTAATTGCGCGCGGTCGTGAAAATCCGAAAAATACTTCTTGCCACTGCGGATCTAAATGTAGGTTATCTATGGTTCAAGTGTTTTCCTAAAAACAAATCACCTATGTACTTTTAAATGAATTTGTTTCGACACACGCGTTCCCAATGTATAAATAAAACACACTATTTAAGCAGAAAAAGTTTTTATAGTTCTTCAAAAGTAATTAAACAATCTTTATCATTTGGTGTCAAACAATTTTTTTTATTTATTTACATCATGTTAAATATTTTACTTCAAAATTACTAGTTATATTAGGATAATCTTTATTTCTCGGGCTGGCCCTGACTATAGGTGGTACAAAACGTGGTTGTAAAAAAAAATTGAAATAAACTATAAAGTGTTTATCCCTATTTTCATAAAAGAATATTTTTAAGGTTGAGTTAAAGAAACTATAACTTAACATTAAAGCAAAATATCTATTTACATTTTAAGCTAGTTTTAAAATAATAGTTTTCTACTAGCGTGTAAAAAGCAGCACTTTTTCGTACGCAATTTAGTTTGGAAAGTGTCACTTTTCCGCACTAGTGCGGAAAAGTAAACACCTTGCAAATTTCCTACTTAAACAGGTACTTAAAATGTTTTTAAATTTGAAGTTTGACTTAGTATAATTTTATTATTGGCATAGTATTCTTCTGTACAAATTAGGTGTAAAATCAACGAAATATTCACTAAAAATTAATATTGTTCTAAAAACATTTCAAAAATCCTGGTATATATTAAATTTGCTAGTCAGATTTTTAGTTTCCAATGGAGTCTTCTGATGAGGAATCCATTCTAAAAGCAGCCCTGAAATAGCAAATTTAAATGTGTTACCGTCCAAGTCGAAGCACGGTACGAGAAAGAATATACAGCAGTTACAAGCTGGAGTGGCGAGAGAAAAAATCAAAAGTATGAAAGCAGAAGTTTTTATGGCATATTTCAGCGGAACTTGCTAAAACATGTTAGCCCAATACCTTATGGTCAAGGTATTCCATGTTAAAAGTGTCATTAAGATCAAAAGAACATGGATTTAAGCAAATATTCCAAAGTCACATCATTTTTAAAGAAGCAAAATGTGGGATTTAGACTCAAGAAGGCCAAACTTTTCTAGAAAGATGAAATAGCAAAATTTATTGATGATGCTCCAAATGATGTTTATCTAGCGATGAAGGTAGCCACAGTTTTCGGACTAGCTGGTGCGTGTCGTCAAGAAAAATTGATGAAAATTAGCATTAATGATATTGACGATAAGGGGAATCTTTTAATTGTAAATATTCCTGATACCAAAAACCATTTTAGCCGAAGTTGTGTCATTTCCGACAAAATTAAAAATGGAAAATATCTGGCTTTGTATGGAAAGTATTTCAGTTTACGATAGCCCGAAACACCACACAGAAAATTTTTTGTTGATTGCAAAAATTGGCTTGTACTGTCCAGTGTATAGAAATAAATTCTTTTGGTAAGATGCCCTCTGAAATAGCTGCCTATGTACGTCTTCCAAATCCAGAACTTTACACGGGACATAGCTTTTTCCCGTTACTCAGCTACAATGATAACTAATTCTGGTGAAGGCATAACGAATATTAAGAGACTTTGGAGTCATTATCTGTTGTATCTGTTGCAGAAGGCTACCTAGAAAGCTCTATAAGTTTCAAGACGGACTTATCAAACAAAATATTATCCCAAAATTCATCTATTTTTGAACACAGCAAAACGCACTCAAGGCCCATTGTACCATCTTCTAGCAAGCAACAATGTGGCTCTGTTACCTGTAACGACCAGTTCAATTGCACCTCAACGGCAAACTTTCACTCCGCAACTTACCCACAACAACTTGCCTCTACGATTTATTTGCAAAATGCTACCAAAATGTTGCTAATAATAATAAGCAGTAATGGGTAAAATAAATATTATTAAATGGTTGTTTACTTTGACTTTTCCACACACTCGTAGAAAAAATAGCGTTCCTAACACGTGTCGAAAGTGCCTTTTTCGCACTTGACTGCTTGACCGAACGACGCGGCACTTTCAACACTAGTTAGGAAATATACTATTTTCTACGACTGCTATGAAAGGTGTCTAAAACACACGTCAAACAGGATCTAAAAATGACTAATTTTACATGATGTATGATTTCAACCTCGTTAGTGTCAACCAGTCAAAAATATTTTATTTTTGGTCATTTAGTTTTGACATAAGCGTGTAAAATCATTTCTTACAGCCGTAGATGGGAAATTGCTCACGGCGTATGAAAAATTTTCTCACAGTCCTGTCAAAAATGATAGAAATCACATAATAGTCCTTATTTTCTGCTGTTGAAGTATATGTGTCGTGTGCAACACGTTTAAAACTGACTCTTTGCACACTCGCCTAAGGCTCGTACACAAACGTCATACTTGTGTGCAAACAGACTTTCTCAAAACTTGTTGCACAATATACAAATATAGATTATATTGTTCCCAAAACACCTCGTATAAAAACACGTGCTTTCGTTTTTATACCTTTTATTAACAATCGAACGTAACTATGGTTACAACGACGAAATCTTTACTTGTCGATGTATCGAAGTTTACAGCACAAAAGTCGAATCTATACTAATCGATCGGAGGTTTCCCGTCTTCCTTTTATAGTATGGTGGAAGAGTAAAGAATGATCTAGAATTTTCGAGAATTATCGCGAAAATTCCATAATACAGGATGGCATAAAAGTTCTTAATGGATAATGCGGGCGTTTTCGGAAACCTTCGAAAGTGATGACAGAACTTGGAAGAATTAAGGTACCTAAATTACTTAAATAAATTAACAACCTAAATTAAATGATCCTAACTCTCTAAAATTCTGTAACCTAAACACATTTTTAAAAGTCTGTAACAATATCAATTTTTTTTTTAAAACTGTAAAGGTTGCGTTAATATTACCGAAAGAATGAAGGTATTCCGTTTTACCTGTTTATTCCGTTTTATCCGAGTCTCCCCGTCCGTTGGCACACTGTATTTTTGTTGGGTCGCAAGTCGAACAAGAAATTCTTTTTAAAGTACATAATTAAAAGGAATTAAGAAATTAAAATGTAAAAAATTTAAAATTTAGTTCGTAAACAATTTTCTTGTTACCTTTTACAGAATCTGCTTTTTAATTAAAGAACAAATTAAATCCATGTCGCAATAAACGCCATTGTCTCGTTTTCCGATTAAGCACAGTAACGATCGATATTGTGAATATTTTGAAAACCCTTATCCCTAGAGCTTACGATTGGTGCTTTAGAGTTTCCTAAGTGGCCTGCTTGAAAGGGTAGATGGTGCAATATTTAGGTCTCGGATGGCTTAGTTCTAATGAAAACATTTAGTTTCTTAATAAAGATGGCGCTTAAAAGGAGCTAGTACTAAGATAAAACTGAATTACTTATGTGGATTTACTTTTTTTATTAGTAAATGTAGGTATATTACTTATATGAGCACATCTTTTTATTAATGTTTTAAGCCTTTTGTTTTCGTTTTTATATTTATACGAGATACTAACTTGTAAAAGGAAGTTGAAATTATATAGATAAGTCTGTTTTACGTATGTAGGGCTAGTTTTTATTTATTAATAAATGTAGTAATATTTCTTAATTTATTTTGGGAATTATATAAACAAATCTATAAAGTTCATAAATGTATACATGGTTCCTTAAATACGGTATGTGGGTGTATTTGTTTTATTGTCGTTTACCAATTAATAATTTACATAAACTAATTCATTATCTTTGGCGCTACATTCCCTAAAATCATAAATCTTTATTTTGTTTTACATAAAATAGATTTTTGCCTATTATTTAACCTTTTTTTACTATTGTTTGCTTTAATTTTAAACATAAGAAATATAAACTAAACATTTTTTAAAATACAGGCTACTAGGTCCACTGTGACTAACTGGGTGTAAGATTGTTTTTGTGCGAATTTGAAATAGATACTTAACTAAGACATTAACACATCTTTATATAGTACGCAAAAAATATTTAATTTAACAAATAATATACAAGTTGTCCGGAAGGGTGAGGTCAAAAATGATAGGGATAATAAAGTAAGCCAAAATAATGTTAGTACTTTATATAAAAAAAAGTTCTATCGCGCTTCCTTAAAGAGATATTGACCTTTGAATTTAGAATAAAAAAAATGTATTTCGTTTATAACTTTAAAACGGTTTACACAAAATTAATGATATTGTTGTAATTAAATTAACTCATACCAATGCTTTTTTCCATAGGCAAATGATTGCGCAGTTAGTTATAATTATACAGGTTAAGACGATATTTTTCATTATTTTTAGAACATTTTTATAATTTTCTCAAAAAATTGTTTTTTTTTATTACATACAAAATGCTGGTATGTCTGGATTTAAAATGCGACTTTATGAAAAGCGGTACAAGATATCGATTTAAATAAAGTATACCATTTCTCTTCAAAAATGTTAAAGGAATTAAACAGTCAAAGCAAAATGTCAAATTTTTCACCTCTGTAAAAAATGCATACAATAAATGGAAAAAATTCGTCTCACCCTGTATAATTTTGACTTACTGCGCAATCATTTGCCTATAGAAAAAACAAATATGTTTTACTAAGAAATTATAGTCAAGAACTTCTGAGCGTTATTTAAACTGCAATAAACTTTTAAAATATAAATATCGTATTGGTGACGGAAAAAATAATTTGTGGGTGGACAATCGTATTTTAATATATCACCGTTTAGGAAAACGTATCAACGTTTTGTATTTCAGGAAAACCTGAAATGGGCGGATGGCAGAGACAACCCATTTATTATGTCTTTGTGTCGATTGTGTTCCTCGATTTCGATGAAACCTGAAAATTATCAGATTGCGTTTGGATTTAATACTACTTTTTTACAACTTTGTGTCACAAAATGTGGCACTAGGTATTACTTACACAACATACCATATTTAAATAGTTTATATTTTAACTCTTTTTTAATTTACAGTTTTGGGTTTGTTAGCAGGCTATTATGAAGAGATGTTATGGCAGAACCAAGCCTGATTCTTATTAAAAGGTATTATTTAGGGACAATAATGGTATGTATTGTCCGCAACTCCGATTTTGGAAAAAATGTGGTAAACAAGAGTTTTTGGGGCGCTGATAACGAAACTGAAAGAATTTTTAGTCACAAACGTTTCCTTTCCGAGATATTCATTATCAAAGTTGGTATTTGAAGTAACCTCATTTTCACTATATTTTTCATTTTTTTCAATTTCATTTAAAATTAAAAAAAAATTTAATTGATTTTTGCCTTTTTATATAAATTTTAAAAAGTTATTTTAAACCAAGTTGTGTATGCATACAGCTACATATGTGTATTTATGGTTGCAGCGTTAAAGGGTTAAAGATTTGCAATTTTATAAAAAAACGTCTAAAATAAATAAGAAACAGATCTAAAGTTTTTACCATGTACGTAGATTTGCATGCTCTTCAATAAACTTTTATAGAATTTTTCTCTAAAATAATTAGGGGAGCCAATAATTGACCCCATTAAAAATTGCATGGGATTTCCTATGTCTCGCCCGGCGATGCATCACCGGTAGAATGGAAAGTGTTGTAAGGATAAAGTAACATTTGTTTAAAAATACCTTTTAAACAAAGGAAGAAAAAATAAAACAAAAACTTGTTTGTCCGGATAGTTCTGAAACAACTGCACATTTTAATAATTTTTAAAATAAAATATTCTTAAGGGTAAAAATGCGTAGCTTTGTCTTTATTTAACCAACTCTGTATGTTTTACCGTTCCAGAGATCCAAATAATGACCCTTGAGTTTGTAGCAGCCTGTACATAAATTAAATTAAATAATCGCAGGTACGAGTAACTGCAATTCAAAAAACCTAAAATATTTTATTTGTAAAATTCGTAACAATATATTTAATATTAAACTTAAATAGTTTAAAATATAAAATAATAAGAGGTTTCAAAATGGGGAATGTTTAAAGTAACCAATATTCTATTATATGCAAAAATCAATAGGCTGGGCATTCGCAGATGCCTAATTTAGATTATGGGCAAACAATTCGCCAAATAATTTTTACATGTTTATGACCATATTATAAAGATTCGTTTACGTTGTTACAGAATGTTTTTAAAAACTTTTTAGAGCGGATTCCATATCAAAAAATATAAAATTAGTTTATATAAACATAGGTTTCTTAACAAAATCGCATTTTTGTAATATTTTTTATATTTCCTATCCGATTTTAATTAAATTTGGCAAATTTATTTCATCAAATTTGAATAAATATACCCAATCGAGTGGCGTCTTGAGCTTAACGAATATTTCAGAAAAAGAATATTATGACAACGTATTTCTAACATAAACATCCCCCTTTTTTCCCTTAAACTATGTGGACAATAGGAACACTCAGTATTTTCTTTGAAGTCAGGATTCTACTACCCCCTTCTTCAAATTGTGTTCTCTTTAAATAAATATTAAATTTTCCAGTGTTTATTTTGCATTTCTACGCGACCCAGCTTGTTTAATGTTTTTATTTTTTATTTAAGCGTAACCTAAAAAATTGTTTAATTTATACTTTTAAAACCTTGACACCTCACGTCTATCTTTATTTAGCAAAATTCCCAATTTTAAGTAACCTAATTAAAATGTATACTTTTTTATACTAGGTGTTCACCATATCCGCCACTGAATTTTGCAAAAGTTCTATATTTTATTTAGATTGGGCAAGTAAAAATCCATCGTTTTAAACTGTTAAACATGTTTCCTATAGTCTTCGAGAAATAAAATAAAGTTTAGCTAGATTCATATTACTGGTTTTTCCAAAAAAGGTAAAACTTTAAAAATGCAATTAAGCAAATTTTATTTTTTTTAAGCTCAATAAAAAAAAGAGAAACGGTGTATTTTTACTTACCTAATGTAGGTAAATAAAATATAACATTTGCACAAAAGTAACTGGCGTACATTTTAATATCAGAAATATTTGTTTAAGTTCCGCTTAGGACGCCGCACATTGGTTCCTTTTAGCAAAAACGTGGAAATAAATCAAAAAGCTTCTTAACCCTTATACTTTCAAAACATGTTGTATTTTAAAGTAGACATATCAAACATCAAGGTGGCCATGAAAACAAAAGTATTAATTCGCTTATTTTGGCAGTGTCATGTGTCAAATCTAGGATTGTATGCATGGTTTTCTATTACGTGTGGTGAGTCTCTACTTTTTGGAGAAGTTTTAAATTTAAGTTTTGTTGAAACTGTGAGAGTTACAAAATATTTTTATGATAGATGACGATAACCAAGGTATGTAGTTTTTTACATATATGATTGTTCGTGTAACTGTATAAATATTTTTATATATTGTTGCATTTTTGATTTTTTCTTGTAAAGTTTTCATGAAAATGCAACTTTTTTTTATGTGTTCCGCCACTTACCCGACTTTGAAAAAATATTATATGGAAAGACTTGGGTATCTGCTAAAAATCTGTGGATTTAGTTGTTGCTACATTGTGCTCCCTTTTGCTAAACATGTATTTAAATGTTAACATTTTTTTGCAACCTTTATAAATATTAAGTATTTAGACTACAATTTTGTAAAAAATCTTAGATAAATAAATTTTTAACTAAAAAAGGCACATTTTTTTCAATTTTACATTTTTGTAAGATACCTACGAGGGGTTAGGTTTACCCTTAAAATTGAAATAGTGAAAGGGGTCAAGTGGCACCTTGTTTTGAGGATAATTTTAGCACCTTTACAATCGTGCAAATTTTTTCTAAATTTTGTTCACTTGTTTTCGAGACAATTGGTTTTATGAATCAAAATTAAGTAAAACCTAACTTATGTCAATGGGAAAAAATGGGCAGACTTGTACGTAATTTAATTTTCTTTAAAACAAGGTCCTTTTTTGTTTTAGATGCAAGCCAAATTAGTTTGTCTTATCGTCGTTTGTTTCAATTGTTTCAAAGTTTCCCTGAAAAAATTTTAGACACAAAACTTAAAAGACTACAGGAAATAATTTTGCAAGAATCCGGAAATGAACATTTTTCTGATTCCGAGAAAAAAATATTTCAAGATTTTCTATTTAAAAATTTAAAGATAAAATGGGTTGAAGCTAGCCGAAACAAAGAGCGTTTTTTGCAAAAATATTCAAATTGGCTTAATAATACTTTAACTTTTAACAAGAAAAAAACCTTAAAACGACCTATCGATGGTTCCAGAGGAAGGCCAAAATCGAATTTTATTGACTCAGGTGAAAGGAGCAAAAGAGCGAAAACTTTGGAATTAAGAAGCTTAAATAGTTCGGAAGAACTTACATATGCCACCCAAATGAAGTTCCGAGAAGAAGGAAATGCTTCTGCATCAAAATTAATTAAGGATATTTCAAATAATAATACAAAAGCAAAGGATTATTTAAATGCTATTGAAAATAAAAAAAAGGTCCTTGTAAAATAAGTACTGATGAGGCAGTGTCCTTGATAATTGTAGGAAAATTAAGTAAGCACCAATATAACTTTATCAGGCAGCAGGCGAAAGAAAAAAATTGTAATATATATCCTTCATACAAGAAAGTATTAGAATCAAAGAAAAAGTGTTATCCTGATGAAATTAAAATTAACTCGGATATTCAATCACTGCTATACCATACATGCCAAAGAATTCTTCTCTTACAAGAAGAAGTTTTGCATAGATTAAACATAAATGATGAACATAGTGATGAAATTGAATTGTCTTTAGTATGCAAATGGGGGTGTGATGGGTCTTCGGGACAATCTGAATACAAGCAAAAGTTTGAGACGGTAGATGCTTCGGATGCTGGTGTTTTGGTTCCAATCAGACTTTACGCAAAGAATGGCAAAAATGAAATAATTGTTTGGCAAAACTTAAGAACATCTTCACTCAGATTTTGTCGACCAATTAAATTATTATTTAAGAAAGAAACTACTGAACTCACCATAAACGAGAAAAAAACATTGACCTACAAATTGCAAATCTTTCACCTTTTTTCCTATTTTACACAACAAAACTTACCATGTAATTTTTAAACTACATTTTACCATGATCGATCTTAAGGACGCTAATGCGCTAACTGCGCTAATAAATCGGCACAGACATGTTATCTTTGCGGGGCATCTTCCAAAGACTTCAACAATATTGATAAGGTTATTAATAGACCTATTGTAGTCAACAACCTTGAATATCGACTATCCACGTTACATGCCTGGATTCGTTTTTTGAAAGCTTGCTACATATAGCCTACAAAATTGATATTTGTAAATGGCAGGCCCGAGGCACCGAAGACAAAAATATTGTTGTTGTTGTTGAGTCAAAAAACCAATCCAGGCACTATTTCGGTCTCACTTGGGTCTCATTGTCGATAAACCAAAGCAGGGTTTCGGTAGTTCAAATGATGGGAATACTGCAAGGAGGTTTTTCGACAATGCCAAAGTTTCATATCATTTTACAAACGCTTTCTTCTGGTTATAATATTAATGTTACAAAATTTAAATTCTTTTCTTTAGAAACTGCAAATTTATTTGTACAATTGTACCCTTGGTATCCAATGCCAACTACATTGCATAATGGTGGTGAAATTATTCAGAACTTCTTGACTCCAATAGGTCAACTCTCTGAAGAAGCGCAGGAGGCGAGGAATAAAGATATAAAAAAATTAGAGAAGAGTTTTCAAGAAAAACTTCAAGAAAAGACAATTTAAGAGATATCTTTATTCGCCTCCTCGCTTCTTTAGACCCTATTTCTAGTCTACGAAAGATACCTCGCAAAAATAATAAAGCCCTGTGTGCTGAGGCGCTAAATTTATTAAAATCTTATAAAATTTCTGATGAGAGTTCTGATTCAGAATCAGATTAAAATTACACAATAAGTAATTATTATAGGTATTCCGTGTATTTTTTCCTAATTGTTGTTGTTGAGTGTAGTAGTTTCTTGTTATATATTTCCTTAATCTGACTATAAGTTATTGTTAAAGATAGGAGAAAAATAATTAAAAAAATTTATGTACCTAGTATTATTCCGTTCGTAAATTATTGAATTATACTTATAAAATTTTTTGTTAATACACCTTCCTTATGTTCAGATATTTTTTTTAAATGCATACCTATACATATAAAAGTTTGTAAATATTTTTACTTTCCTTCCTTTGTAATACTAAAACATTCAATTTTTGGCCACTATTTCGCAATTAAAATTATTTAAAATACAAACATTTTAATTTTCTAGGGGAAGGGGTCGGGCTAGGTAGGGGGAGGGCTCCTAAGTAAATTTATTGTGATAGTACGTGGCATGACTTTTTTCATTACAAAAAATTCGGATAAACGGAGTTTTATACATTTAATATATAATATTCACATTTTTTACTATGCCAACGCGAACAAAATGGCGGTTTTTTGCAAATCATTGACTAAACATTAAACATAAAGTAAATGTGTCAAAAATTGATGTTCCACCATTTTTTTAATATTTGCCTTAAAAACATTTTTCCACATTTTCGCCAAAAGGAACCAATGTGCGCCGCGCCTCTGCACTCAAAAAAATTTAATAACGTAAAAGCAAAATTAGTATCTTATTGCAACAAATAATACTGTCAAATTTCATAAAAAATGAATAAAGAATATTTAAGATGTTAATAAAAAACCTTTTTTTGTTTAACATACTGTATGGGAGCCGTTCAAGTATTACGTAAGCAGATTAATTACAGTTATTAACCCCTCCTCCCCATGTTATCAAAACTAAGCAAAATCTTACCCCCCTCCCATGCTTACGTTAACATTTGTATATGCATTTTTCTTTTAAGGTATTTCGTCTTTTTTATTGTTTTATACGCAGCAGTTATAATTCTAGAAATAAGAAAATAGGCTTAGAAGAGAGGACTTTAACGCATAAACGCATTAAACAAAGTTTACTGACCGTATTCCATATAGCGCAAGGTACAAATATTACAGTATTAATTAATAATACAAACAAAACAAACGCTCTTAATATTTTTGGGTTGTATATTATTGTTTACATCAAGCCTTTCAAATACAGAAATACATAAAAAAACATAGTTTATTATTGTCAGCAGTCGCCAAAGTCAATCATAAGAAATAAATCTGTCCTATAAAGTTAGTGTTTCCATCTCGCAGAGTAAAGATACCTGGAGATGCCTTAAGCAATCGCTGGCAAAACGTCGGTAAACGATTTCAATTTGACGCGGTCCAAAGCCAAGAACCAAGATTCCTCAGTTCTAGAACTTATACCTTAAATGGTTTTAACATTCACCCTATAAAAAAATCATAGTAGATTAAATTTATTCTTAGTCACTAACTGCAATTATTCCTCAATTTTCTTAGAAACAATATCAAAGTCCTTCTTGCTTTAAATTTACGCCACACTTCGTTCAATAACTACATTTGTATTTGCATGAGATTTTTTTAAAACTTTGGTGTGACTTGGATTTATCTACTTGAAACTATCTACATTTTGCGCCGTAATTTCCATACTTTATTCTAAGCGAGTACCTAAATGTATTAATTTTTTGTGGAAACCACCAAAAATGTGTATGGTTTTGAAGCATGGCCGTAGTCAGGAGTACTCAGCCACCCTACCGCTGGTTAAGTGGCATGTCAAAACTGTCAAAATAAAGCACTATTGGTTTAACTTGACAATTTTAACACTCTGTTTACCCAGCGGCTGAGTACTCTTGAATGTGCCCCATTGTGTGGGTGAGTTGCCATAATATATGTAAACCAGTTAAAAGCTGCTGCTAACGTAATCCCAATCTAGACTACACCCCACCCCCTGTCATTAGAAATAAGCAAAACCAAGACCCCCTGTCCCCTATAGTGCTTAGGTAATACTTGAACGGACCCTATCTGGAAAGTAATGCATTTCCCCATTAGATTAGATTAGATTAGCTTGAAGGTGGATTGTAATCCTCTATAACACTGCAACCTGCTTAGGTTGTATGAGCGACAACTTAAGACCTCGTCTTCACCCAGGGGGCACTACTGAACCTACCAACTGAGTGGGGTCCGCATGTCTACGGTTGCGCAGGACACAGCAAAGAGTGTTCCGGCGCCCTGGTCCTTTGGTGGCCTTCAGCGTCGATACATTTTGCACTTTGTCCGTCTGGTGTTGAGCTAACAACGAAATTTCCGACCAACTTATAAATAACACGTCCATCACCAGACTAGGCCGCGCCTATATGGCCCTTTGACAAATCCGCATTGCCCTGCAGGGTCGTCGAAAAGGTGCCACGCCACCCTGTACACAGTATCCTTAATAAAATGACTTTAAGTCAATTATTTATACATAAGCAAAATTACTAAAAGAAATCATAGTAAAACAATTTTGCCTATATGACGCAATCTTAACCAAACAAAATTTAACAAACAATAAATTAGTGGCCTAAGTGTAGGTAAAGTTGTAAAGAACAAAGTAAGAAGTTAAGCTTAACATTTTCTTTTTTAAATATCAATGTGGGTAATGACACAATCGTACTAAGTATGCCAATTTATTTTTCTCAAATTAAAGTTTTGACAAGTTAATCATCGCAAAATTACTGGCATACACGTAAAGCAATTAAGGTTATGTTTGAGTCCTTAAATATTTTATTTATAAAATAAACTACGCAATTATTCTGAAAGGTATGTCAATATATGCTTAGCGTATAGTCAATAATTACTTTTTAAAAGAATATATTGATTATGTTTAGTCCTATTTTTTGATGGGCCATTATTATATTCATTCAAAAACTACAACAACAAAAAGTGTCTATAAAATGTAACCCAATTTTTCATTAGACCAAACATCGTGTAGCAAGGCAGACATCATTAATTTTCCCAAATTCTATTTGTCATTTGTGTGCATAGTCCTCCCTTTTCTGGTCAAAATATTTAATATATTTTAAGTGCTTTACCATAGAAGTTTATTTGGCCAAGTTCTTTTTTATTTTATTTAACAAAAATGCTAATATAAAATGACACTTATAAATGATTTATACCGAATTATAACTTGATATTTCTTTTTGTTATGAAAATTTCGCATTTTTTATTTTGAAGGTAACAGTTTTCTAGGTAAAAATATATTTTTAAAAGTATATTTTTATACAAGGCCATCTTAGAAACAGCTGCGGCTACAGAGATGGTTAAATGGGTAAGAGTTGCAGTTTTCTTAAGCTTCAAATTAATCTTTTTTTTTTTAATAATAGCTTACTTAACTAGGTATTTAAAAAGAAATACGATATTTCCAAAAATTGCGTTTACCGTGTAGTTGGGTATTTAGATTCGAGATAGAAACAAAATGTAAATAAAAAACCTGTAGATAATAATTCTCCTAATAAAACGGCTTTATCTGATATTTAATGTAACATCTTATTGCATATCCCTGGACCACCCAAGAAACATGAAAAAAAAAAATATAAACACTCTATTTAGTAAAATTTCTTAGTTTAGATGTTAGTATGGTTTAGTTAAGTATTTTTGTATTATTTTATATTTGTAACGGAATATGGGAAAACATCATTTTTAAAAAACAGTTATTCCTTTTATTAATCTGAACATTTTTAAATCAAAAACTAAATAAAGGCAAAAAACTGTATTTTTATTTAAATAAAATATAAAAATTGCACAAAAGTCGGTGGCGTACATTTTATGTCAGGAATATTGGTCCAGGTGCCTTATTGTAGGTTTACATCTGACATTTATTGCATGATAATTTATGTCAGACAGAAATTCTGGCTAATGTAACCGGTCAAAAATTTATTCTATTCTATTTAATTTTTGGTTTTTGTCAAGTGGTTGTGGTCAAAAATGTATGTACGATGGAATTTTTTTATTGTTTACATTAGCCATAATTTTTGTCGGACATAAATATCATGCAATAAATATCAGATGTAAACCTACCATAACGGGATGCTCCTGGAATTTATAAATTTATTCAAATATGAATTAATAGATGCTCTATGGCTATAAATACCTTTGCCACCTTTTATTAAATCGAATAAGGCAACAACACATCGAAGTTTTTTAGCCGCATGTATTTAGGAAACAATGAATTTCAAGACCTATTAGCACTGCTAAGCGGTACCATCATTTTAATAATAACATAATATTTAAAAAATCTCTTTATTTATTTATTTATTTATATTTATATCTTTAAGCCTTTTGTCATAGTTTTAATTTAAAAATTTACCCTAAATTTGTTGTAGCACGATTGAGAAACAACCTTACACACAAATGCTTAAGAGAGAAGATACCTGAAACATATTGTTTTTTATAACATGTTAGTGTAGTTCTTTAAAAATACGTCACTAAAATTTTTGAACATAATTTTTAGTATTTCTTATATTACACAGTCAATAAGTCACTATAATCATTGAATTTTTATGTACATAACTATTAAAACTTTAAACGCGTTTTTTTTCAACTAGATACATTTTGCAAAATGGCGGACACGATAACATAAATAGTTTTTGATCGATCTACCTAAAATTTTGCACAAATTTTTTTACCAAAAATACTTTTTATGTGGACTTTTTTGAAAAAACATATATTTAAAAAAACGATAAAAAAATTTAACCAAAAAGTTATTTTATTATTTAAAGCATTTTAATTAGCGAACTTACTTTTTTTTAAACTTTTTTAGGTTTACCGACAAATTATGACATTTTTAAAAACCAAAAATTTAAATTTTTAAATTTGAAATCACTAAATGTGATGCCGTCGATTGAGAAGTCTCGCTCCAACCTTCCTAGAAGAATTTACCATTTTAAATAAGTTAAAAAAATGTATATTATTTTGTTATTTTAATAAACTACATACCAATTTTAAAAATACGTATATAATGACTCTTGTATTTAAAAAATCTTAAAAAATTTAAGCATTTACAGATATTTTTCCCTTTAAGAAATGCAGCTTAAAATGTTATTTTAAGTGGTTTATAAATACTTTTTAGAATAAGTAAAAGTATTAAAAATTTTTGGAGGGATTATAACCCCGACACCCGCCTAGACCGATACCCAAAACATGTGTTTTGAGCCCTATGGTTTCATGACTGTAACCCTTACAATTTTTGGAACAATATTTTTTAATCGTATGTAAAACATTGTGGTAAACTTGATTCACACAAAAAGTGACGCATTCGCTTAGTCCGACACCCGAAACATTTAAAATTGACAGGTTGGTTCATAGCGCCGCTTCCTTCTAATGCAGTATAAATACTCGTAATAGAAAAAGATGTTATTTTTGGATACACGCCAAGTCAGATTAAAAAACCAAAGAATCCAACAAAAAAAAATGAAAATAGGTAAATGAAAAACTAATAATTGACGTTTCGGTGGCAAGTCTGCCACCGTTGTCAAGATAAAATTAAATTAAAATAAAAAATTTAAGAAATACCAATTATTTAGGTTAAAATTTTTTAAATGTTTTAAAAGTTTAAGTCAAATATATTTGTTTGGTTATAGTGTCACAGTGACGTACATAACTAGTTGCTGGTGTATTAATTATTTTTATAATACAAAAAAGTTATAAGTTAGTTGATTTTGAGTTTTCCTGAAGAGACTTTAGCATCTAGCAACATTTATCTTTATAATAATATGTAAGCACTTTTGCTCTTTTTATGTTTTTAGAATAAGTTTCTTTTGCTAAAATACTTGAAGCATTCCAGTATATTCTGTGATTGTTTTCAAATGCATCAATATCTGTTAATTTAAATAAATCAAACAACTTATAACTTTTTTGTATTATAAAATAATAAATACACCAGCATCCAGTTCTGTACGTCACTATGACACTATAACCAAACAATCATATTTGACATTTAATGTCAAAGATTTTCAGAATTTACTTAACAAAAGCTCAAACATTTTAATTTTTAAACCTAAAAGTTAGTAATTTTTAAATTTTTTATTTTAATTTAATTTTATCTTGACAACGGTGGCAGACTTGCCACCGAAACGACGATTATTAGGTTTTTATTTACCTATTTTAATTTTTTTTGATTTTTTGGTTTTTAATCTGACTTGGCCTGTATCCAAAAATAACATCTATTAAATGAATCCGCCAAACCAATATAGAACATATCTTCTACTCGTAAAGACTCGTCAAAAGGAACCCTCCTAAAAGGGTTCTTATTATGAAGTTCATTTCATTACTGGCCGAAGCACTATACGCAAAGAAAAAATCGCGTTAAACTACAAACTCACTAACTTAGGTTTTGATTTTGTATACATTTATTTTAGTTTATTAATTTTTAAATTTGTAGGCAGAAAGTGTGATAGAGCAAATCTTTTTTAATACCTTTTGTTTTTTTATATTGCCACAACTGGTAGTTAAACTGACAGTAAGATAAAACTGGCACTTCTTGGTAAATTTATTTAATTTAAGTAAAGTTCTTTTTAATTTAAATTAAACTTGCATTATTGAATACTAAAACCTTCCGCTTACTTCTGTATTTTTAAAATTATTTAATTTGTTTCCGTCTTAAAATACCCCTCTAAAATAATGACGTGTAACAGTAAAATGCAGTTCAAATCGAGACGTGGTACGATATAGCCGATTCTTATCAGTGCTGGTTTTTGTGCCGTTTTTCGATCGCCAAACGTGTAGATAAATTATTTTGTATTTAAAAATAAATTTGTGGTAATAAGTGAGTGTTATTTTAAATAAATATGAAACCCCCCTTGCAGGGGAGGGTAACAGTGCCAATGGGACACAAGTTCAAGTTACCTACAGCCAGAATGATGATAACGGAAACAATGCAGGAATACAGGAAACAAGCAAAGATTATGAAAAAAAACTTATAATATTTTTTCGGATAAGTACAGCCTAAATTCTATTTATGTTATGATAGAAAGTATTGATAAAGAAAACTTGGGTCGATTACATCCCTTGAGGGTTGGACATCTCTTGCATAAAAAATTTATGGTTAAAAATGTAGTGGAGGTAAAATCTGTGGGCAAAAATCGCATAAGAGTACAACTTCGATCTCTTAAAGATGCTAATGATCTAATTAATCATCCCAGTTTAGAACAAGAAAAGCTTAGGGCATTTATACCTAGTCATTTTCTGGAATCCAAAGGTATTATTAAGGGGGTAGATACGTTTTTTGACGAAGATTATATTTTACAAAACATAAAATCACCTAATAAAGTATTAAACATAAAAAGGTTTACTAAAAAGGTTATTACAAACGAACAAAAAACAATTTTTGTTAAAAAACAAACTGTGCTTGTCACATTTGAGGGTAATATACTACCAACGGAGGTTTACATTGATAGTGTTTTTTCCCAGTGGAAACTTATTATGGCAGGGTAACACAATGTTACAAATGCCTTAATTTTGGACATATCTCGAAGCAATGTAAATCAAATGAGGAACTTTGTATATCATGTAGTAAAAGCAAATCAGGGGAGGCTGAGCATAAATGTACAGCTCTTAACATTTATTGTATAAATTGTAAGACGGGTACACATAAATCTAATTCTAAAAATTGTCCAGCTTTTATAAAACAACAAAGCATTAAAAAAATTATGATAGACAATAAAATTTCTTTTAAAGAAGCTGCAGAAAATTACGAAAATTCCTATGCTGTCGCTACCAGTAATAGGTTTTCCGCATTTAGTAATAATGATTATAATACTAATTTCCCAGTATTGCCTAATAAACAAAATACATTTACACCACACACTAGACAAGTACCTAAACCTACTTTTTCATTATCCCAACCTGTGGCAGGCAGTAGTCGGTCCACAAGTGACAATAGCAAAAAAAAGAAAATATACTATTTCACCACCTCCTAGCTCAATGTTTCCTTTTGTTTTTGGACCCTCTACACCACTTCCCCCTAATAACACTACAACTAACACTTGTAATAACATAGAAAATCTTCTTACTGAAAAAAATCAAATATTAGAACTCTTTGCAACTTACTTCTTTAAATTGTTGGGAAATTTTAAATCTCTAGATGAGCTAAAAAGCTTACAAGTCGATACTATTAAAAAAGGTTTATTTGAAATAGCAAAGTCGAATTTTCAAACAAATAGCACATAATGGATTCAACAAAAACTGAATATAAAATATTGCAGTGGAATGCACAGTCTGTAGTAGCCAAAAAACAAAGTTTAGAAGTTTATTTATATCAAAATAAAATTGACATTGCTTTAGTAAGTGAAACTTGGTTTAAACCAGGTAAAACTATAAATTTTGCCGGATATAATATTGTACGCAATGATAGAGCAGATGGTTATGCTGGTGTTGCAATTTTTATCTCAAAAAATTTTCGTTTACTCCTATAAATTTAAATAATAATTTCAATACTGGAATAATGGCCTGTGGTGCAACAGTCCTTTTACAAGACAAACACATTAACTTTGTATCCATTTATAGACCACCTAATATAAAACCTACTTTTAATGATTGGAATAATCTTTTTATGCAAATATCTACACCACATCTGGTGTGTGGCGACTTTAATGTGCACAGCCAGGTTTGGGGTTCATACAAAGATGATTCCTTAGGCGAACAAATGTTAAATATTATAGATGATCATAATTTAATAATTTTAAATGATGGTTCACCAACTAGAAAGATTCAGCCTGGAGCTGGAAAATCGGCAGTAGACCTAAGCTTATCCTCCTCAGATATTTTTAATAAATTTAAGTGGTCTATAGACTCAGATACACTTGGCTCCGATCATTTTCCAATTATTATGACCTTTTATACTGATAATAAAGCTAAATGCAAACTTCAACCCAAAACAAAATGGAACACAAAAAAGCACATTGGTCGTTATATACTTCTTACATAAACGAAAAGTTTCAAAAAGTCACACACTTTAGGGACATAAAACACAAATTTAGTTTCTTGACAAAATGTATTAACGAAGCTGCTGAAATAAGCATTCCTACTTATAAACCTACCTTTCACTCGCGGCCTCCCCCTCCTTGGTGGGATCCAGACTGCGATGTTATGATTTCCAAGAGACGAGAAGCTCTTAAAGAATATAAAACAAATCCCAGTTTACAGAACTTCTTAAACGCTAAAAAACTGAAGCTGAGACAAAAAAATATCTAAAAAATAAAGCTCAGAAACAACTGGATAACGTGGTGTTCTAATTTAAATAAAAATACTCCTTCAAATCTTTTGTGGTTACAAGCCCGTAAAATGTTAAGGAAAAATATAACTCAAAAAACCTGGCAGCGATCAATGGTTGGAGCAATTTTTTGATAAGGTTGCCCCTCCCATGGTTCCTCTGTTAAACTTTGAGCATAGTGTTAATCCAGCTTCTAATCATTTTCTTTGTAGACCATTTTCAGTTAATGAGCTAAATTGTGTTTTAAAAAATACTGAAAACACGGCACCTGGATATGATGACATACAATATTGTATGCTATCTAATCTTCCCTTAAAAGCTAAAATCTTAATGTTGGATATTTTTAATAAGATTTATCTTTGTGGTGAAAGTCTTGAGGATTTAGAAAAAGTTGTTATCGTTCCAATACAAAAACCTGGCAAGGATCCTAATAATGGTGATTCTTATAGACCAATTTCGTTGTTGTCTTGTATACTTAAAACCTTAGAAAGACTGATTAAATTACGGTTAGAATACTGGCTTAGAAATAAAAATATGCTTCCTATTAACCTTTACGGTTATAGAAAGGGTTTTGGAACACTAGATGCTGTCTCAAGCATCGTAGTAGACATACAAAATTGTTTTTCTTCCAATGAATATCTTGCTTCACTCTTTCTTGACATTAAAGGTGCCTATGATACTGTAGATCTAAATATTCTTAAATCAAAAATGGTAACGGATTTTCAAATTCCTTCAATGATTTCACAAGCAATTATTAACTTATATAGTAAAAGATGTGTTTTTGTTCGTAATAATAATAATGAAAAAATTGGACCTAGGTATGTTTTCTCAGGATTACCTCAGGGATCAGTCCTGAGTCCTTTACTTTTTAACTTGTATACAGCGGATATGCATAAAATATTGGGATTTAAAGTAGTGCAATATGCAGATGATTTTTGTGTATATGTTCAAGGTAAAAAGTATGATGAAAGTGTAAGGCTACTATCAGAAGCAACCGGCAAAATACTAGAGTGGACAAGAGCTAATGGATTCGAGATCTCACCTGAAAAATCCACTTTTGCACATACACACGACATAATACTCCTAATATTGATTCCATTAAATTACAAAACCTAGTCATACCTGCTAAGAAAGAGGTTAAATATTTAGGAATAGTTCTAGATAAGAAGCTGACTTGGAATCAGCACATTTCATCTATACTAGTAAAGTGTGAAAAAGGTATCAATTTTTTACGATCTGTAACAAAAACATGGTGGGGCTGTGATGTTCAAACATCCCTTACCTTTTATAGGGCATATATAAGGTCAATTATTGACTATGGCAGTATTCTTTATGGTTCTGCCAGTAATGGTTCTTTAAAAAAGGTAGATAGGTTGCAATATAAGGCACTCAGAGTCTGTTTGGGTGCTATGAGGTCTACTCCAGTGGAAGCATTACTGGTTGAAGCTCTTGAACCTCCTCTTAGTCTAAGAAGAGAAGAACTTAGTGCAAAATTTTTATTTAAGCAAAATTTTTTAACACAACAGTACTCCAAAATATAGCTAAATTAAATATGCATGATTTAAGTAACAAATATTGGTATCATAAAAATTCCCCACCCCTGTGTGAAGCATTTAGAAACTATAATAACATGCTTAATAATATTGAACCCTTTGACTCTTGTGACTTTGAGTATTATAGTGCCATACAAGAACTCAATATAATATTTCCATCCTTCACAGAACACAGTGGTATTAACTTAAATATACTTAAATCAGAATTAACTCGGTACAAAAATTCTATTTTAATATATACAGATGCTTCAAAAACATCAAATGGCAATGGGGCAGCAATTTATGCTCCTCAAATAAATATTCATCTTAAATTTCAAATTGATAAAAATTTTACCATCTTTACTTCAGAAGCCATAGCTATCTACGAAGCTCTCAACCTTATATTGCAAAACCAAAACCAACACTTTGTCATTTTAACAGACTCAATGTCTGTTTTAAATTCATTAAATAATAACAAAACGTTTAACTATAAATCTAATCCAATAATATGGAAAATTTTAAAATCATTACGTAAGATTAATCTTCGTAAACAACAAGTTACGTTAATGTGGGTTAAAGCCCATACTGGATTACCTGGAAATGAGTTCGTAGATTCTCTTGCCAAAGAAAGTGTTTTGAATGGTGAACCTGTTAAATATAGCTTAAGTCTTGGTGATGCAGTTTGTTATTTAAAATCTATCGTATTTCAAAAATGGAACTTGAGGTGGAAAGAATTTTGTAAGAATTCACCCACTAGGTACTCACTATTGACCAATAGTATTCCTAAAAAGTATTGGCACAAAGATTACAATGCTCCTAGAAGGTTTATAACTACCATCATACGTATGAAATTTGGACATGCCTGTTATCCTGCGCATTTGAATAAAATTAATGTATTACCCTCAGATAAATGTGAAGAATGTCAAGTTAGAAGTGACATAGATCATATATTTTTGAATGTCAAAAATACGTTGAGCATATTGATACACTTGTCAAAACTTTAATATACAAATGTAAAGTTAATACCCCATTTAATATTCTACATCTTTTATCGTTACAGGATGTAAAAATATATGCCATACTTATAGCTTACTTAGCTAAAATTAATTTAAAACTATAAGAAAATTAACAATTTGGTTTTTATCCTTTTTTCCATCTCTTCTCATTTTTTTTTTTAAATTAATGCATGGCTAACTGATTTGTATAACTTATTTTCCTAATCTTTCCTTAAATGTTTTCCTTTTTAGTGGTCCTCTTTGTGTGTCTTTTTAAAGTCGCTCTGACAGACCCCAGGGCGTGAAGCGAGTGTCCCCGTCTTTTATGTAGATTAAGCTTTTTTCTATTAATTTTGTTTTTAATTACTCTTAAATACTTGTGACTGGCTGTATGGCTAATGCCAAAAGCCAAAAGACAAAAAAAAAAAAAAAAACAGTAAAATGTTTTTTTTTAAAGCTTTTATCTCTAAATTGATATTTATCCAGCATTTCGATTAAACCGGCAAGCGAATGTAACTAGTTATATAAATTATTAACAAAGTTGTCATTTAGTCATAAATGTTTAATTATGGCAAATACTGGTGGCACTACCCTACTTTATTATAAAAAATAACAAATATATTTTTAGCATTAATTTACAAAATGAAATTTGTTTAGAAGTTTATTTGTTTCCTTCTTAAAATACCCCTCTAAAATGGTGACGTGTAACAATAAAATGTTTTTTTCAGGTTTTATTTTTAAATTGATATTTATCCAGCATTTCGATTAAACCGACAAGCGAATGTAACTAGTTATATAAATTATATTAATAAAATTGTAATTTAGTCATGAATGTTTAATTATGGTAAATACTGGTGACACTACCCTACTTTATTATAAAAAAACAAATATTTTTTTAGCACTAATTTACAAAATAAAATTCGTTTAGAAGTTAATTTGTTTCCCTCTTAAAATACCCATCTAAAATGGTGATGTGTAACAATAAAATGTTTGTTTTTAAAGCTTTTATCTCTAAATTGATATTTATCCAGCATTTCGATTAAAGCGACAAGCGAATGTAGCTACGCTTGTATTATTAGGAAAAGCGACTACCTCCAAGTCGAAGCAATACAGATTAAGTTGAAAGCTGATAACAAAGTGTACACACGGATTCGGTTGTATGTCCTTGTATAGGGCTTGCACAGGGAATTGATAGAGGAGACAGCTTACTCTAATTTAGATAATTAAATGAAAAGCCCTTGTGCAAGAAAGTAGAATTTAATTAAGTACAAAAAGTGTAATGTATTTTGATACCGGTAACTTAGTTTACTTGTTATTTTAATAATGATTAAAATTAAGATGTAAACAGGGTTATTTTTAGGTTGGCACTTGCTCATTAACAGTGTATAAAATGCAAGAAAATAAGATTTTTTAAGTTAAATTATGCACAAAAATGCTTTTTTCGAAATACAGGGTGTTAAAGAAAAAAAATGCCTTTTTTATCATAACTTTCCTACCACTACAGATATGTCCACAACATTTGGTATACTTTTTTAACCATTACATGAAATTTTTTGCAGTAAAAGTTTTTAAAACAATTTTAATAGTGGCGATCGAACATGATTTGTATTGATTTTTTGAAGAAAAATATTACGTCTCTGTTTTTTTATCAATATTATTTTTGAAATACCCATTTACTCTGGGGTTAATTTGGTCTTAATATTTTTTCGTACGACGGAGTGTTTTTGTTAAAAAAATACTATTTTGATGCATGACAAAATCGCTAAAGATGCATTTTATACAGTGTTAAAAGGAAAGGACCAACCTAAAAATAATATACATAAAAGGGTTTTTTAAAAGGGCGTATTTTTGGCTAATTCTATACAGTGCGTTTTAATTACGCAGCGACTTTGTATACTTCCGTTATTTGTAAACGTACAAAAAAATCTTATACCACGTTAATTTTTATTTTTAGGCAGACTTTTGTGTAATAATTTACTCGGACAGGGTTATCCCCTCCCCTTACGTACACAAACGTTAAAATGTTTAAATAAAAAGAAGCTCAAGTGATGCCTGTGCGTAAAAGGTTTTAAATTATCTATTTAATAGTAAGCATTTGGTTTTTTTAAAATTGGTTAAATTCTTTTCAATAAATTGACCTTAAACTTTGGGATCAATAGTTGCTTTTCCCTATAATTTTGATATAATAACCAAAATCGAATTTGCTTTAAAAATAAGAATTTTTTGACGAATTTACTTATTTGCTAAATTACTTTCGGTTTAACCGGAAATGACATTAACCTTCCTATTTTAAATAAGACACCCAAATTATTTTTACTAATTTAAATCAAAAGTGACAATATTAGCACTTTAAATTTAAAAAAATAAATTAAAATATCTTTAGATTAGATCTCAAGAAGTAGCAAATTACTGTCATTGTACTCATAATTCAATTTTTTATTTAAATTATTAAAAATATTTTGGATGTTTAATTTACAATTATAGGGTACATCCAACAGCTCAAAACCAGAATATTTAAGGTAAACTATCTTAAAATTATTGAGCCAATTAAAAAAAACTGCTAAAGAGAAAACTTAAAACCCTTTAAGACGAGGTATCAGTTGACCTTCTTTTTTCATTCAAACTTAATCACGCTTGTTTTGGTGAGGAAAAAGGATAGCCCAGAGGCAGTAAATTTTTAGTCAAAAATGTGTTCCTCTTATATTTAACATGCTATTTAAATGCCATTCTAGGTCATATATTTAAAAAGCATGTAAAATATTTGATCGAACCGTGTGCGTACCGACACTTAAGCGCTTAGTGTGACCTTTAACATTAAAATGACGTATGGGACGTAAATTTTTCTATAAAAGTTCAAAAAACTAAATTATACAGGGTGGCTTTATTTAATTGGGATGCACTGTATAATGAAAATAAATTAAATGAAGGTAGGTCCAAAAATGCACTATAAAAAATATATTTTTTTTTAAATTTAAATAGGTTGAGTCAGATATCTAACAAAGCTTATTAACTTCTAATTTATAAAGCTTTTTAAATTTTGTTTTTTTGTAGTTATTATACCAAGTCTTAAAATTTATTTGTATACAGGGTTCGTTACAAATGCGTAACGGTATGAAGTTGTTTCTTTAAATGGATCAACATATGTTTTTAAAATTCCTCTTTACATTCTCTGTCAAGTTTTTGTTATATTTGGTTACACTTTTAACTAAACCTATATTTTATACGGGATGTTTTCTAATCATGTGTAAAAATTCAAGATTATATTTTTAAGCCAAATTAAAAAAATTATAAACATTTTTCGGAAAATGTCTCCTAAGGAAGCTTCGCCTCTTCAAAAGGACGTCTTAAATAAATAAGGTTTTTCCTTAACATTTTTAACGTACTTTTTAACCATTAATCAAATCCCAAAATCAAAATATTAAAATTGCAGTTAGTTCTGGTTAGTTCTGGTAGAGTACCATACTAGAGGGGTTACGTGTAAAAAACCATTTTTACTAGTAATTTTTTTGTCTTTGAAATTTATAGGTCAGATTTTTAGTACTAAGGGGATAATTTTGCTCTAGCTAAGTTAAACTTATAAAATTCAGTGCTGTGCTAGGCGGCACCTAAATGTATATTTCTGAACAAAAAAATATAGGCCACTGACTTTTACGCAACGTTTATATTATATTTGAATCAACCAAATAAACACACAGCTTTTTTATTTCTGTTTTAACCTAAAAGCTGTATTTTAATTTGGTTAATTTAAAAACGATATAAAAATTGCATAATAGTCAGTGGTGTAATTTTTTTGACAGGAATAATTGCTTAGGTACCTCTCGTCATGACAATGGATTTAATATAAGTAGTCAACGTGGGGCTACAGGGTGTCCATTAAGCTCTTAATAGTAATAATAGTACGGCTTTTAATAAAACTTGGTTAAAAAAAAGGTGTCTAGTATTTCCACCGACAAACTTTACATGAAAATATGTCCAAAACGTCTTAGTTCTTAAACTACGGGTGCTTAAGCTTTAAAATTATAATATCTTTTAAATTAATTCAGATTTCTTTTTAAATAATTTGTGGGACGCCTCCATTGCAATGCATTAAAAGACTTTTTGATATACAAGAAAAAAATTACCAGTGCAGGTCACCTGTAAGGGGTTTAAGGTAAATATTAAGTAAGAAAAAAAGTACGCTACTGTATTTTTTAAGAATAAAATATATTTTTAAAGTTCCCATTTAGTTTGGAACAAATTTGATTTTCTGACTTTTTTTATTTGATGTACTGTGTCTGCGTAAATAAATAGAAACCATTTTTTCGGCATGATTATTTTATATTGGTAAATCGTTCATGCGGTGTTAAAGCGAGAAAACGCGCTGTCACACTTCCTCAAAAGATGGATTACAAAATTAGTTTTTTTAGAAGTTTTTTCCTTTTTTTTTGTTTTAAAGATAATAAAAGCTGTGGATATTATTACTTTGTCGTACGGTTGTTATATCGTTGTCTTTGGAAATTTTTACCAAATGGGAAACTTTTTAATTATTAATTTTACGAAAAAAGTACCTCTTTATAAAATGTCCTGCCTGATGAGAAAATATATTTTCACAAAAATATTTGTTGGTTGGATGTTTAGTGTGGCTTAAAAGGACTTGTTACTAAATAAATAAACAGGGTAATTCCTAACTACGGCACAAAACCTAAAAGGTTGATTTCTTATGTCATTTTATAAGGGATAGTTTTTAAAAACATATGTCCGTAGTTGCTTCGTTTCTAAAATACAGAAAGTTCAAGATTTTTAAAAAGTAAATATTTTATAAAATTCCTAAATACCCTTAAACCGATTTGGTTCAAATTTAATACATTTGTTTGATATAATTAAGCGTTTATAAGTCTTTAACTAGATTAACTTTATTGAGCGCCTCAGTGGGCACAACAGCCAGTGATTATTGAGAGAAAAATGTACGCTGCTGACTTTAATGTAGTTTTTATTTTTATTTTTTTTTTGTATAAAGCAAACTAAAAATACAACTTTTAAGTATTGTACATTTTTTTTTTGTATCTGGCTTCGTATTTAAGATATTTATAAAATATCGATTTTTTACAATAATAAGCGTCCTGTATCTCAGAAATAAAGCAACTTCGTACATATTATGTTTATAGAAACTTATCTTTATAAAATGACGTAACCAAGCACCCTTTAAAGTTTCGTACCGTAATTAGAAAATACCCTGTATATTAATTTGATTAACAAGTCCTTTTAGAGCCACCCTGTACATACAACTTACAAATATTTTTGTGGAAATGTATTTTCTCATCAAGCAGGACTTTTTATAAAAGGCTTTTTTTTCGTAAAGGAAAAAATCCCAAGAATGATTGCATTGCCATGCGAGAGTTTACCTACATGTACATAGAGGATGGCATAATACAGGTGGGACGTTTTGAAGAAACTAAAATAAGTGCAGGAAGCTCCTATTATTTCGCTCAAAAAATATATATCTGATTTAGGAAGTTATTGTTAAAATACCTCAGATCCCAAGTTTAAAAAAATTGTAAATTTATCAAAAATGATGGAAACAAATTAATATTTTTTTATTTTGGCACCCTGTATCTCCCTTTATTATCAACTTTTGTATACAGTATGTCCACGAATCGATTTTACAATGGGACAAATGGACCAAAAATTTAAATGTTCAAGAAATTTGTATGTGGTAGCTGCGTTTCCTTTTAAAAAAACAAGATTCACGTTGAGAAATTTGTTTTGTGTTTTGTAGCACTCCAAAAACTACAAAAATTTAAGAATTGACCAAGCAAAACTACCTTTATTTTTAATAATTTAGCAAAATGCTAAATAAAGAAGGTTTATAGAATTAAATAAGGATCCCATATCCTAAAATTTTACATAACATAAATTAACTTTTATTTTTGGTGTCATATTTAATAAAATAATAAATTTTACACTTTTTACCGTAATATACCTGGTTTGTCAAATATATTTAATTACAAAAATGAAAAAGCAGGTAAATTACGTAAAAAACGTTTTAAACATGATTTAAACAATATGATACCAAAACAATTTTTTTAATTTTATGTGAAATTTTAGATCTTGGATTCTTATTTGATTCTACAACCTTTTTTATTTGACATTTTGCAAAATTAGATAGCCCCTATGCAAAACAAAAGAAATTTCACATAGTTAATCTTGTTATTTAACAAGCAAAAGCAGTTGCCGTTCACGAATTTCTTGAAAATTTAAATTTTTGGCCCATTTGTCCTATTGTGAAGTCCATCCGTGGACATACTGTGTACAGGGTGTTTCTAAACAAATGCAAAAAATTTAAAAGGTGATTTTTTTGTTTAGAATAAAGGGTAATTTACTTTATAAACATAGGGTCAAAAGGCAACCATTAGGGAGATATCGCGATATAAAAATGGCCATAAAATAAAGGTTTTATTTTTTATCTGGAAAACGAAAAGCTAAAATAATGTTATTATACGAAAATATTGCTGTTATAAAATTATACTTTCATTCTTGTACTTCTTTAGAATTAATGGTAGTGGTAAAAATAGACTACCCCTATCGTTATTGCTAACCAATTTTAAGGAGACATCTAGCAATCACCTAAATGACTTCAAAAAATAAAAGTTTTTAATAGACTGGTACATTTATAAGCCTTTTAAACTGTTGTTTTTTTTTTGATAAACTTTCAGTTTTAAATGAAAAATTCTTGCTCTATTTGTTATATATGTTTATTTGCCATAACTTGGTAGTTTAAATATAATGTTCATTTAATTCTTAAGCAAAAAAATAAAAATATCTTATTGTTCAAATTTTTCGCGATATCTCCACAATGGTTCAGTTTTGGCCCCATGTTTATAAAGCAAACTACCATTTATTTTTGAACAAGGAATCACTTTCTAAAGTTCTTCGTATTTGTTTTAAAACACTTTTGTATATGGCCTATGATATTTGTGTTTGTTTGGTGTATCATTAATTAGCGGACACCCTGCATAAAGGCAGTTTATTTCAAGAGGAAACATAAATATTTAAATGAAAATATTAAATAGTTTTTATGCTTAATTTGTTTTTTGGGAAATTAAATCTAAACAAAATATTATTTCGCTTTTCACTAGAATAAAATTAAAAAAGTTTATTTAACATTTTAAGAAAATTAAAACTTATAAACTGTATAAACAGTTTTATAACAAATTTATCAGTAAGTTTCTTAGGTAAACTGTTTACCACATTTTTGGTAAACTATTTACCCCATTTTTGAGACACAAACCATCGGCCCAGTTTCCGTCTGGCGTCTTGTTAAGATTTTATTTTATTGGATTAAAATAATTTCAACCGAGTGCTAATGAACCTTTGTTTATAGATTAAAACGTTTGTATTGTTAGTAACTTAATATTAAATATTTCAATATTTTATTTCTATTAAAGTAATCATAACTTTTATTATATTGTAAAAGAGCAGAATAGTTCTTCATAATGTATAAAAATTTTAATTTTCTAAAAATGTTAAATAAACTTTTTAATTTTATTCTGGAGAAAAGCCAAATAATATTTTGTTTAAATTAAATAGTTGTTATATTCTACTGCACTAAATTGTTTTTAGGACACACCGATCAGGTAAGCCAGTGTAAGGTGAAATACAAGAAGCTCTATTTCCTGTCCTGGGGGATTAACTGCTGGAATATCTTTATGATGGTGCAACCCGAGGGATTGCAAAACGACCTGTCAGCTTCTCTGTGGTCACAGGATTCAATGCTGCTTCTGTATTCATATCGCAGTTAAATTGTAAACTTTTTTTGATTTTTATTTTATACTCGAATGCGGTAAGCTTTGCAGATAAAATTTTAAATTTAATAGTTATAAATTAAAACGATAAAAGGACCATAAAAAGTTATGAAGGTTAAAGTTTAAAAAGTGTAGGAATTAAATTTTTAAAAATAAATGTTTGAATGGTTGATGAAATTTAATGAATGAGTATGTATCGCACATGAGATGTGCTACTGCTACATACCAAAAAAATGTAATTAAGGAAAAAAAAATTAAAATTTCATTTTTACATGTAACTAACAATTTAAATAAAATTAATTTACTGGGTGTCAACGAATTTATAAGACAAGCCATAATTTCCAAAGTATAGTCAATTGCAAGTTTTAGTAACTAATATGAGAGCAGATAGAAATAAAATAATTTGGCGAGTTGACATTTTTGGTTCCAACTATATTTTTTAAATAGCATCCCTTTTCAGACAAGCAATTTTTGAATAAAGAATTTTTTGGCAAATCTAACGATGCCAATTTATTTGCGATCGGAATAAAAATAAAATCATAAATAGAGAATCATAGCCACATAAATGCAATAATACAAACATTAAAAAAAAAAAAATCAAGTAGGCATAAAATCTTTTAAAAATTACAAATTTTTATTTAGGATTGTCCCAGAAATCCAAAAATGTTTTAATATAGAGGGTGTTTAATTCATAAAGTCAATTATAGTCATTTCCGGAGTAACGGACGTAACTAAAAAGTAAGCAATATGCGAAAACCCTCCTCCTTCTATATTTTTTGTTTATATTTTTTAGGGATAGAGATAATAAGTTTTGTTTGGTTAAACATACTTTTGGCGGGTTTTTACAAAAAGTCTGTTTTCTAAACTACTCCTGAAAGTAAGCTTCTCTTAGATAAAACTTAGAAAGCATGTGTTTTTATTGAAAAACTGTTTGTGAGTTGTATACTTTTTAGATGGTTTTAAAGAAAATAATTTTATTTCAATTTTATTAAAACATAAAATTGTTTTTAGGTTTGTTATATAATAACATTATTTAAATTTACCCAAAAGGGTCAATGCAAAAAAGCATTTTTTTTAAATAATGGAGTATCATAACAATTGTGATGGAAAAAATAAACCAACATGTGTGTCACTACACAAGAAATTATGAAGAGAAAATGGAAAAGAATCCTTAAATTTATATTAAGAATTTACAGATTGGTCCAGCTTATTCTTGGGATATCATTTAAAAACATGTTAGTAGAAAAGTAATAATGCTGATAAAAAGTATTAAAAAATGTATTTTCGAAAATAGCAGATAATTAGTAATTAATTAGTAATTGGTACTGTATTGCCTAAAGTACCAAAAAGTCGCGGCAATTTTTAAATTATTCCGAACTACTTCTTAAAAAAATATTTTTTTAGAATATTTCAGAAACTGTTGCTATAAACAGGATAACGCAGAAGAACAACCTGTTAATTAACCACAACTGTTAAAAAAATAAAACATGAAAAATCTTTAGGGTACAAAAAACTTTTTTTTCTCAAGATAAAATTAGACGAACTGGGTTTTGTTTTTCTTTACCTAATTATATTTATTTGCACGCCTTTTTATATTACACGATATATAAAACTAAAACGTGTTGTACTTTTATGAAATTAAAGTAATATTTGGTCCAATTATCTTTGTCTGTATATACAAACTTTTAAATTTTTACATCACAGTGTTTAAAATGCGCTTATTTTCCACCTTTTCTTATAATATGCATTAGAGTTTAAGTGCACACACTTATTTCTCCATTTGCCACACCGGCTGACATTATCTGCCAGGCTATTAATCCCGGTTCTTTGTTGCGAATGTTTTTTGGGAGTCACCATGGCAACGATTTCCGGTTGGCATGGAAACACGAGACGCTTTCCCTCCCCGTACCCTTTAACAAGACACATATAACGCCAACGCAAAATACCGTTTGTTTTGTACAATTGTATGAGTGATGAATATGTATTACTTCAGCCGGCGACAGGAGATTTTCTTTGTTAGCACAGCACGACCATGACCCGTACCGGAAAGGAGGCTGTGTGTGTCGTCACGCTGTTGTCGGTTTTAAATGAAATTTGCGAATAGTCGAGGAAGCAGCCGCCGGCGTAATTTATGGTAATTGCGGAAGATTTTAAAGATAATAGATGACGACCTAATTTGGGAAAATTACTGGAAATTCGTAAGGGGTTTTAAGAATTTACTGTAGGTAATTAAATTGGAGTTTAAGAACTAAGCTTAGGGCATTATGGGTAGATGGAGCTTTGTTTAACAATTTCATATTCTAAATAAACAAAAAAAAGTTGTGATTAGGGTAATAAATAACGGAGTAATACTATCACTGTTTAGTGGCGTACTTACAGGTATGGGGGCCCAGGGCGAAAATTAAGTGGGGCGCCTTATAATTTTGAGAACTGAAAAAAGGACTTTGGGTAAAAGACACCGAGTCCCCTTTTTTTACAGTTCTCACTTATCTTCTTATAAAATTAAAAGAAAATGGTCTTTAGGTAACACGACAGCTGTTTAAAGGGGCATACCAAAGTTTTTTCGGGCAGAATGCTCTTTTGAAACACTTTGCTGGCCCGCTTTTCCTTTTGGGGGCCCCTTCCTTACCGGGAGCTGGGGCGGTCTGCCCTCACCATCGTTTATATATATTTTTTTGTTATTGTAATCAAATTTTTATTGACAAATTATAAACTTAGCAAAATTATCTTTAATAAAAAACTATAGTAACTTTTTTCCTCTACAATTTTTTTATGCAAGACTAATAGAATAAAAATGAAGTCAAACAAAGTTTGTATTTCATTGCAAAATTTTATTAAATAGCGTGGCAAAGCGCTAAAGATAAGAATAAAAACCGAATGTCACTATTGAATTTATTGAATTTTAGGTACTTGATAAGCAGAAGTGATTGCCAAAAGGATTTTTTATAATTTTAAAAATAAATAAAAACATATGTGTCCAACTCTTTGACAGTCACTGTACAGGGTATTCCAATTAACACGAGCCACCCCCCATAATTTCGCTATTTGTACACTTATAAAAATCCTTAAACATTTTATTTTTTATTTTTAGGAAGACACATTTTTAGGTCAAAATTTACTTGTCTAGGGTTACCAACACAAATAAAAAATAGTTTAAATGAGAAAGGGGGTCAAGTAATACCCTATCTTAAAGGGTTTAAAAAAATTTTCTAACAGACTTTACTTTTTAAAATCGGTTTAGTAGTTTTCGAAACAATGTACCTCTAAATATATGGTACCTTTAACACCTCTATTTTTTTATTATTAAAATATTATTTGTTACGTAAATAAATGACCCACGCGACCACTGGGTCCAAAATAAAAGGTTTTACAATAATGAAACTCTAGAATAAAAATTAAAAATTAAAAATATTTACAGGTTGGATGTCAAAGAGTAGCAAATGGAGTATCATTTTACTCAAAATAAACTTTTCTATTCAAATAAATAAAAGTATACCGGGTGTCCCATTTTAAATAATAAAAAATAAGTTGTTTTTAGCTAAATCGGAATCAACAGAAAACAACTTAATCCACAAAATATTGCACATTAAGGTGATATTCCTGCGTAAATGGCATTTTATTATTTTAAATAATAAAAAAGGTACAGGGGCTAAAGATCAAGGATTTAGGGTACGTTCTCTCAGAAACTACTAAACCTATAAAAAAAAAAACTAAAGTTCGTTGAAAAGAAAACTTAAAACTCCTATTACTTGGCCCCCTTTTCCATTTAAACTTTTGAGTAAGTAAATTTTGACACAAAATTAGTCACCCTGAAAATAAAAATTGACGTGTTTTAAATTCTTTTTATTAGTGTACAAATAAGGGAATTACAGGGAGGGCTCGGTGGCTTGTGTTTATTGAAATGCACTGTATGTCAAAAAATAATTATAATAAATTATTAGTTTTTTATTACACACTTCTTACTTAAATAGCATTTTTTGTAAGAGCTGTATAATACATAAGGCATATTTTACTTTCCCAAATATATTTACATATTTAATGTATTCAAAGCCTATGACAAAAAAAAATATTAAAAGAAATTGCTAAAGGGAAGAAGCGAAAGACAAAACTGTGACACTAAAACCAGATTGCATCATATGCGTGAGGGGTTTTTGTAAAATGAGCAGTTCTTCAACATCATTCTCTAAAGTGCCGCTGGCTCTTATTTTAGTAAATGGCGTAGAACAGATCTGGACTAGCTTTTATCAGCCTATAAATATGTTTTTTTTCGTTAGGAAAAATAATTTTGTAATAAAATAAAATAAAAATCAAAAACCACACAAAATTATATTTTGGTTGGTAAATTTTTTTTTACTGTTTTTTTTTTTATTTTCGATAGGTATATACACAATTTTATTTAAAGAATGTTAGTCTTTCATTTTTATTGTTTTATCAAAATATACTTTTAGGAGTCAATTCGACTATTAGAAACTAATAATATTGTTTTAATTTTAGGAGATGCGAAGGTAAACAAATTATTAACTGATCTTCATCCTTTGGTTATAAAATCTTTACAGACTGTCCACGAATGGGGTTTACAAAGGGACAATTAATGGACCAAAAATTTTATTTTTTAAAAAAAAAGTCATTCCCCATAAATCTTTTTGCCTATAACATGATTTACGAAGAGAAAATATTAACTTTGTACACAGGGTACTCAAAAACTTAAAAACTGATTTTTCTCAGGGAGAAAATTTATTTGAAATAGCACTTTAAATTACTTTATTAATATTACAGGAGTATCAAAAAGTTATATAAAACTGACTTTGTAGTTATCAAAAATTATGTTTGCATAATTATTTTAAATTTTTATGACAAAATGACCTAAAAACCCTTATAATATGCTTTTTAAACACCTGCTTTCTCCAAATTCCTACATAAAACTTTTTTTTTTAGCTATCAACCAAAGTCATCAAGGCATTCTCGCCAAATTATGGAGTACTTAAAAATTTGGTATGTTGTTATTATTTTTATGGATTACAAACATTATTAAAACTAATACAGTTACTTAAGGACATCTCTAACTTGGCCATGGAACACTATTTAAAATATAATATTTTATACATAACACGGTTTTGTTTATTTTGTAAAAAATAATAAAAACAAACACGAAATAACAAATTTTAAAATATTTATCAATTTACCAAATATGTGTTTTGGGTGCTACTTAATATACTAAAAATGTCATAAAATCCGCGAGACCAAAAGACTTTAAATTCGGTCCGCCATCGCCATCTATCACCCAGTATCATCAAAAATATGACAGATACCAAACATATTTAAATGTAATAAATTAAGAAGCATTAAAAATTGCTTTTAAAAACATAGCAACAACATCTTTAAAGATAATTATATCTTAGAAAAATAACATTAATTTTCGTATAATCTTAAATATATACGTTTTTATCATTAAAAAGGTAGGTATACTTGGTAAAAGTTAATTTAAGCAGCTGTTTGTAAGATATCTAAATTTAAATAAATCTCTTCCTGTATGACTATGACTAAATATACAGAGTGTTTCAAAATTAGATGCTTATCTTTTAAAGTGTTAGTCCCTAGGTGATTTAAAGGAGAAAATTTAAATTAAAGTTGTGTCCTAAACTGCCTATTTTTTTCGATACAGGGTGGAAAGTTTTAAAAATATATTTTTTTACATCTCTGTATTTTAAAAGCTAAGCCATTTAGGACATAGGTTTATATTAAGTATTTTTTCTTAAATACACCTTAGAAATAAACTTTTAAAGATTGGTTTTTAATTCTTAAACACCCTGTTTACCTTGAGACAAGGCCATACAAAAATTGATTTTTTTAAAATTCAGATATTTTTAAAACGGCCGCTTAAATTAACTTTTACTGGGTATACATTTTTTATGTAAACTAAGTTAAAAAATAGGATTTTGCGTTTAACAGTTACATAAGAGTAGTTTAAAAAATGTAAGCAAGATGCCGCAGGTGGCGTTCGCTAGAGTTTACAATAAAACTGATAGCAGATTTTAATTCCTCAATTCCCAAAACCTTCTATAAATAAGTACTTTGACAAAACAACCACTTTAAGGCTAGCTGTGCACTATAGTAACTATTTTCATTGACTAATATAAAAGTTGCTCAACCAAAAAGTGACTAATAAGATGGTGTTTCGCGCACGTGTACTAGGGTGTTGCTTAGTTAACATAAATGTCACTGAGACAGCAGTTATTATTGCTTTTATTTCAAAAATCAGAAAAAAGGAAAAACCAAAAACAGTATTGGCTTTAAATCTCCTTTAAAATAGATCAAAATATAATTTTTAGGTTGACGTGATTAAGAAGTTGTTAATGCGATAATAAGTTTCATTATCACGATTAAAAGTTGCTAGTGCGCGGCAGGCCTTAACAAAAGTATTTCTAAAAACTAGAATAAAAATAAATTTTTAACACCCTGTATCTCCATAATAATTATTCACTTTAAGACGAAGGTTAGCTTATGTCCTTGCTTTTAAAGAAGTTTTGTTAAACGAGGTACCCTAAAAATGATTAACTAGAACTAACCAGAACTAATAACCAGGCACTCAGTTTTTATAAAATTCTCAGCAACTTTAGCTGGTCCCTAAAGGGTTCAGTAACGTGCATCTATTAAAAAAATTCTACTTTCTTTAAAACGGTTAATTATCCAATGATCTTGTGGCGAGCTTGGTGCATGGGCTAACGTACCAGCCTCTCAGCAAGCGACCCGGGTTCGAATTTCGGTTCCCTCCAGCGGGTTTTAATAGCTCGCCACCTAACAGATGGTAATGGCAAAGCCTCCGTGTAGTATTCTGCCAATCCTAGGTAGTCGGTATTAAAAAAATAATAACGTCTGTGGTGGCACTACCGCGTTGTAAAATGCAAAACTGCATGTTTTAGTGCTTGGATAAAGTGGACGGAACAGGGTTAAAAATGGGTTAAACATCTAATAACCCGGCACTCATGGTAGACTGGTATTTAGGCATAAGCCTTTGTGAGATGTCACACAGATAAAAAAAAATTGTAAAGAAAGACCAATAAAAAATTGGGTTACTTTCACCCTAACTCATCCAATATTTAATTATTCCGCACTTAAAAACTGCAATTCTTTTAAACAAAGAACGAGGAGAAAAAAGGGCTTGTAACTATACCTAATAAAAAAATTAAGCTTAGTAAAATTTTAAAAGACACCCTAAAAGAGGAAAAAATTCAGTGCATGTTCCGACTTCCGGAGTTGTACATACCTGCATCCATTAAGGTCAATGCACACTAGGCGGTCAGGTCTATGTACGCTCACGGTCCCGTTAAATATTTTAGGCTGGTTTTACACTTATTAAACTTCTTGTCAAATAAGTTGGATCAAGTTTACCTTAAAAAACTTTTACAGTGTAAAATAGCAAATTAAATATCAAAGAAATTCAAGGTCGCCGGGTCAAATTTGTTTGAAGGATTGGAACACGTTCAATTTTTCTTCAAATATTTGATGCAAAAGTACCAACCTGATGAAATAAATGGTATTATGGTTATTGGCGTAGTGTTTGATTTTAATTATGGTTTTATTGGGCGTGTTTTTAAAGATGTTTAGGACAACATTAAAATGTGCTTATATAAATAAATTATTTGATTTGCTACAACAATATGAGGTTTTGCCAGATTCCCATTAGTTAGCAGCCCTGCTTCAAAGAAGTTTGCCAAATAATTTATAAATATTTGATAAAACTTATTTGACAAAAAGGTTGATAGGTGTAAAACCAGCCTTACATGCTATTTAAATGTCACTTAAGACCAAGCATATACAATTATTTAAATGGAATGGGTGTGGCTCTGTGGACGTAAAAATGTAATAGAAATAAATTAAACTGTTGTATTTCTTGCAAACTTTCAATCAAATCTAAAATGCAGCTTTTGGTACAACTATCATCAGTTCTACCTGCAAGTAAAAGTTGAACTGTAAAACCGAAACATAAGAGAGGTTACTAAATATTTTAAATTGTTTAAAATTTAAAAAAAATGTTTGTTACTTACTTGGCAAGCAGGAGTCACAGCTCTCGATTGCATAAATTTGATTCAAAGTTTATTTTCTTTCCAGTAAAATATTTGACCGTACCGTTAGCTTACCGAGACCTGAGCAGCTAGTGTGAATTGACCTTAATTTATAGTTTTAATTTAACGTTGCACGCATTGTGCAATGCAATTTTTTATAAGGGAAAAATAAAAAAAAACGTATTAAATTTTAAAACGAAATCTAATTTACTAAAATTATTAAAAAACTAAAAAGTAAAGTTCCGAGCTCTTTAGTAAAAAAGTTTAAAAAGATAAAATCGATTTTGTATTTTTCTGAAAGTAAGTAAACCATAAGGAGTGATTTTAGAGTGATCATAGCATTCTAGATGTAAAATAAAAATATAATTTAAAAAATAATTTTTTTATATACTAGCCTAAAATATTTAACGGGACCGTGAGCGTACATAGACCTGACCGCCTAGTGTGCATTGACCTTAATGGATGCAGGTATGTACAACTCCGGGAGTCGGAACATGCACTGAATTTTTTCCTCTTTTAGGGTGTCTTTTAAAATTTTACTTAGCTTAATTTTTTATTAGGTATAGTTACAAGCCCTTTTTTCTCTTCGTTCTTTGTTTAAAAGAATTGCAGTTTT